>JAHWXV010710457.1:0-11099 GCA_024586415.1 Phrixothrix hirtus | reverse complement strand
AACTTAAAGGTGAATATTTTTAAAAACAATAAAACAGTTTGTTCCAAAAAATTTGTTTTCTTTCCTAGTTTTTGTAACTACTTAAAAGGCAAGCCTCGTAGTAGGCAATTGCAAATATTACATGTAGTCAAAGCTTAGTACTAGTTTACATCATCGTCATAGGCTGGCCTTTTGGAACTTTGTAAAATTGTACAAAAGTTCTTGCTACTTATTTTATGTACCATTTGTTTAGCTACTCCAGCCCCTTTTGCATTATAGTTTAACGTTTTTCTGGAAATCGTAATATTCGAGTTTTTACAAAAGTGTAAATCGAAATATTTTATAATAATTGTGGTATTTTATTTTAGAATCTGGATATCTTGCTAGGAATATATTATACATCACTTCAATAGTCAGTGATTTCCTTTAGAGGCATAATGCGAGCTTTCTATTACTGTAAATATTTCTAATACTGGAAGAGCATTTATACTTTTGTTTTTACCTCGTTTGTCATCTAGGGTTTTTTCCAGTAATAATAGCTTTCTTACCCATTGTGTTCTTTTATAACTTATAGCATATAAGCTAGTTGATGCTTCTCGACAAACTGTTTTCCCGATAGAAGTACTTGGTATATCAAACTTTTTGCTTTGGCAGATTTTGGATGATCCTTGCGAGGACGCCTTTGTTTGATACATTTGAAGGCAGTCAGACTTTGTAAAAACGCATCATGCTCATTTGTAGAAGATAGATTATAAAGCATGTTAAACATTATACTATCGTTAGATAACTTTTCAAAATACTTTTCTTGCAATTACAAGGACGTAGTGCTTCCTTTGTCCCTCTGTTCTGTCCCATATAATGTATATTGTACTGCACACCTTTTACTCTTGGCACCTTAATTTTGTTTCTTTTATACTTTTGCATATGTTGTACACCTTGCTTACGTTTTTTAGCAATTGGTAAACCTAAACCATAACGCTCACTTTCACGGGGAAATTCGATATAACTTTCTATACCACAGGTGCTTATTCACAATAATTAACTAAGTGTTAACAAATATTCATGTTTATAGGTTATAATGTAGGCAATAAAACTAACAGATGAGCTAACTGTGGCTAAAGTAGAGTCGTAAATGAAAAATTTCGTGTAACGCAGAAAGGATTTTAATCACTGACTCGATTCTTTTCTGCACTTGGCGTAATTTTCAGCAGCATGTCATATAATACACTACTTAAATCCTTTGTGTACTAAACGATAAAAATAGGTCCTATAAACGTTATCGTAGTAAACCTTATTGCACACAAAAACGTAACTTGCACCCTTTGTGCAATAAGTGAATCATTTGTAGTATCACATGATTCACCCATTTGCTCAACTTGCTTCAACTGGTTATTTAGTTATAGTGTTGACAATTTTTAATCCATTCTTATTATGCTTCGTGATATTTTTGTACATACTGTTTTTACTTTTGTTTGGCTTGCTGGGGGTATTATTGTGTTTTTGTAATATACACTAAAACGGGTTATACTACATTCTTGTATACCTTGTCTTTTCCTTTGTTACAACAGTTCATATAGCATATTTGTTACAACATAAATTTTGTCTTCTTTAACTATTTGAAATGCATGCAAACATCTTATTGTTATATATTTAGATAGCGCAATGATAGGCTTTTTATCTATTAGAATGTTGATTTTGTTCTATATATAAATATATTTACAGACAAGTATTAGCTATTTTATTATATGTAGGAATTTAATGAACTAACACATCAGGAACTGGGCGATCGTGCAGTCATTTTAATTTAATTTGAATATTATAGTAATCCTTCATGGTATTAAATTTCAAGGATTCAGTTAAAGCAATTAGTTCTAATGTTATTAAGTAATTTAATTCTCACTTGTTAAAATTAAGAGCATCAATGGTTCAGTGAAAGCATTGATAGCAATATTCTAGCATGTCTGCTTTAAGCAATCAATTTCTACAATGCGGTTTCCACTAAATCTTTAAAATTAAATCAAAATAAAAGAAAATTATATCTTTGACAAAATTTCTTTATTTAGTAGTTGAAAACCGAATGTGCATATTCGTTTGTATCAAATTTATAAAGTGTAAGGCAGTAACAAGCGAAATTTCATCTTTATGCATTTTTCAATAATTGTGCACCCCTCACTCCTCCATTATGTCATAGAAAAGATTTAAGTTTTATTTTGTTTGTTGATATTGTGTTTTCATTCACACATTGGATTACAAATAATTAAGAAACTTACTTTAGTATTGTCTCACTTATAAGGGAACATCTCCATGTGTTAATCTCCGATTTCAATGAAACTTTGTATACAAATTGAACGAACAAAAATAATTGACACCTATTTTTTTATCAGCAACCGAGGCCATTTAAAGGATGATAACGACCCTCAAAGCTAGGGTGAAAATCTATTTTTTTTAATAATTCAAAAACCGTAACAGATGAAAAAAAATTTTCAATTGGCACTACCGTTTATTTATGAAGGGCTTTCCGTTGATGTCTACTCTGATCTAGTGGCGTACCCACTGGCGCACAATTGACGTAAAATTAGGGATAAAGTCTGCAAAAATAGCAAAATATTTAGCTATTAGAAATTTTGATTTCATATTCGTAAACTGCGTTAAAAATTCTAATTTATGTTTTTTCTGAAATTAATACCATAACGTTTAAAGGCTACAAAGAAATAATTCACTTTCCGTGCAAACTGTATATTTGATAATGATAATTAGTTATTTTTTTTGTTTAAATAAATCTTTATTATTAATGTAAATCATTGACTACATTCTCGCATCCCCAAAGTTGGGGTGTAAATTAGATTTTATTAAATATCAGGAAAAAGAAAGCAGGCATAAGAGATTTAAACTGAAATAATTTTCATTTATTTTTAAAAGATTTCTTGTAGGTATACATTTTAGCGTATGATCCATTGGAGATTTATTAATCCAAAATTTAAATAGTTTCCATTTTGATGGTTAACTTAAACTAGCTTCCTGTTATATTTTTAACTATTGTACAATTTTTACAACCAGATGTAACGATTCCTAAAATAAACACAGAGATACTATGACAAATTTAGAATCAAACATCTGCGATTCCTAAAATGGATGTGGTAAAATCAGTAATAAAAACGTACTAGCGTATCATTAGTTTCGTTTAATGAAAATAGCTGTACCTGATAGTGCTCAATTGTTAGTAACAGTCACTAGTAGTTTCTACTAACATGGTACAAATAAATTTAGAAAATTTAATGCACATGCTAATGACAACGTTTCAAGGGAGTAATTTCGTTTCAAATCCTATAAGATACCGGGAAATAGAATTGCATGATTTATTAAAAGATATAATTAACAGAACAGCTGACGATATTATATTTACTAGTGAACATGATACCTTATT
The DNA here is from genome assembly GCA_024586415.1 of Phrixothrix hirtus. NCBI lineage: Eukaryota > Metazoa > Arthropoda > Insecta > Coleoptera > Phengodidae > Phrixothrix > Phrixothrix hirtus. The sequence goes on along the minus strand of JAHWXV010710457.1, from coordinate 7,696 downwards.
ACAATTGGATCCTACATTGGAACGTAATTTTGCAGAAGCTATTGAAGATTTTATTGAAGATTGCGAAGCACAATCTAAAGAAAATATAGATCCCAATGACAACGGTCAATTAGAAAAATGTAGTATACTAGACGAATTGCCCTGTTCCTATGGTGAAATCGAATCTATTGATATTGAATTTAAACAACCAGCTGTCGAATTTTGGAAAAATGGTGAAATCAAACGCAAACGTATTGAAAGTGTTCATAACCGTTTTAAGCGAGTAAAGCATTTACAACAGTTATATACGTGGGGAAAAACAAATAGAAGAAGGTGGACCTAAAGCAGACAAATTAACGTTTATTAATGAATATGTTTGGACAAAGTTTATTGAAGCAAACGAAGGGGGGTCTATAATTTATGATATAGGTTTACGTCAATGGGGACTTGTAGCTAAAGATTTAATAGAAATTCTCGAGTATAAGGCCTCAAATACACGGCTGTTCCATTTTCAAAAAAATTTCGTATCGTTTTTAGGAAAATAACAAAAACGGAGCAAGAAGGGGTTTCTAATTTAAAACAAATATGTGAAAAATTCATTAATGTAGTAAAAACTCATATGGTTAACTAGAGTCTGCAAAATGTCTTTAATTCTGACCAAAGCGGTTTCGACTTAGAACTTCATTCAGGTCGAGCATTGGCTAAGAAAGGTATAAAATCAGTTGTTACAGTTGTCCAATCAATGTCGGCGACAACACATAGTTATACAATCCAACCTACTGTATCTGCTGAGGGTGAGTTGCTTACAACTTTGTTTATAGTTTTAAAAGAATCAGCAGGCGTATTAGGTCCTAGAGTAAAACTATCGTTATTCAACGCAACAAGTATTTACATTTCCAAGTCCAAAAGTGAAAAATTAACAACCGAACATTTTAAGGATTGTTTTCAGAATATGTATTTAATTAATATTACATAAACTCTCTCTTGTTGCTGGACTCATGGAGTAGTCAATGTCCTAACACTATTATAAATAAGATGCCAGAAGATAAGGAAGTTATAATATTAACCATATCACCCAAAACAACATTGTATTTACAACTGCTAGATGTATATGGATTTCGTTTGTGGAAAAATTATGTGCGAAAACGTTATCCAATTTAATTTTGGTATCAAATAGTGATATTAATCTTCATTCGAGAAATAACATTATAAAATGCAATCTTTAACGCACAATCAATTATCATCCCCTCGTTTTAGAGATACCGTTAAATATGCATGGTACCAGAGTGGATATTTAGTTCAACCACTAGTTTTTTTTATTAATCTAGTAGAATATGCCTCTTTAAAACAGAAATAGATTTGAAGCCAACATGCGCTATATGTGGAGCAAATGCTATTATTCGTTATGACGGTGTACAAAGTTTTTCTGCATAAAACACTATTTTGAAGAGTATCATTACTGTGAAGATCATCAACCTTAATTTGCACGTTTACAATATATTTAAGATAAATATCAAGATAATACAGATTTATTTAAACAAAAAAAAATATTAATGATTCATTATACATGAAATAAGTAGTTTGCAGGAGAGCGAATTATTTTTTGTAGCCTTTAAACGTAACGGTATGAATTTCAGGAAAAACACTTCAACTAAAATTTTTAACGTAGTTTAGGAATATTATATCAAATTTTCAATTAAACGAAATATTTTGCTATTTTTGCGGGTTTTATGCCTAATTTTACGTCAATTGTGCCCCAGCGGGTACGTAAACCGCGTAAACCGGTATAATTTGGTTGTACATCTTCATGTTCTGCTGGCAATACATTAGGCTTACTCAAGCTATATTATAATAAAGCTTATGGATACTATTTTCTGTAAATTTAAAGTATCGTAGTTATGGAACTGCTAAATATATTAGGATTTGATTATTGAAACTTCGGTTGCGTAATCGCTATTCCTGTCGCATTTAAATAACAAACAGCTAGTTGATGTGTTTATTTCATATTTACAACAATTAGAGGAAATTTGTTTTACAGTATAGGTTGTTATTTTTTCAAATGAATTTACTTTTATTGAATAATTGCAAAATTAAATACGCAGCTAATTATTATTGCATATTCTAATAAATTGTTAAGAGAATTAATAGTTTGATTAGCAAATACAGAAATCAACATATACTAGAGTATAATTGTAACCAGAAGCTTGCCCAAAATGAATGTAAATTTTAGTAAAATCAAAATTTACAGTCACGAGCGCAGAACAGGTTTCGAAATTAAAACATCATTAATAAGAAAATGAAGGATTTTGCAAGAAGAAAACTCAAATAATTTCAGTATAAATAACAGATGAAATTCCCTTAGACCTTTAGTTTCAATTAGAATCTTATTCTGTTGGTTACTGCAGAACCACAGTTAAAGAAAAAATCGAATCCCATTGATATTAGTCCCAAAATCGCTAATTAAAGCGGCACAAATAAATTTTAAAACGAAAAACATTGATTGATACATTCTCGAAAGTTACTTTATGATATTGTATAGAGTATTAGATACTTATTTATAACATTTTGCGAAAATACCTTAATTAAGTCTAACAAATACTTGGGAAGCACCTTTTGACTGCGTTGATTACTCCCTCGATCTGAAGCAAGAGAGAAAACATGCTATGCTGTCTCCTCTTTAACTTGGTGATGCCTTTAAGTAACAAAATGGAGCACCATGTCAGTGGTTCTCGTTAAATGAGTTCTAGATATAAAACTTTGTAATGAATTTAAGAAAACTTCGTTGTTATTGGATTAGTTGTTATTTAACTAACAGAATATGAAATTAAATCAACGAATAAAACCTAAAACTATTTATCCAAACTCGCACACAAATTGAGCTAAGTAGTGTGACTTACTTAAAGACATTAATTCATCTAAAGAAACTGGCATCCGCAATTCTCGGCTTTAGTAATCAACCAAAATCTGCTAACTGACAACAATATTAAAACTATGAGCAAACGATTGTCTCCATAACTTATTGGTTTTGCCCTACATTAATTATAAAAACTCTCCGTGCGATTAAATAGCAAGTTTATTTAATAGTTTTTGTTCTATTTTGTCGAAATGCACATTTCATTAGAAACTTAATTGAAATAAAGAAGGTTATATATTTACGCCAGTACCCACATTAAATTAGGTAAGCCAATTCACGCCATACTCAATTTATAGAAAAATATATAACTTTTTATGCCAACTCTGAAAACTACCCTGCAGCATCCAATGCTAGCGTTGTAATAAATCACAATCAGAAATGGTTTATATTACAATTTCTTTACACGCTGAGGCATGCTACACAATTAAACTGCATCGTTCTATAAATAAATGATGAAGCCAGCGCGCTTTCAGATCTAAGAAATTCTGAACTAATGCATATACGGATTTTCATTTTTCATTTAGATTATGCAAAAACATTGTTTATTATGTGAGTTTAAAAGAATTTACTCTGTTTTAGTGTACTTCGGTTGTGACCGACTATATAGTACTGCGATGTATGCAAAGCCTACGGAACTCACATTGAATTATTTTAATATATCAAATATGTATGCACCTATTGAAACTGTTAACTTTTTTTTGATAACACTTATCGAGAATGCAATATTTTCACCGTTTTATAATAAGTGGATAATTTTTATTATTATTCCATTCAAATATTTAGGTTTGCTTCCATTCTTGAATTTCGACTATTGTTTAAATTACGTATCCTGACACATTTTTCATCATAGCATCTGCTTCAGTAATATGCGGAATTACAGAAACAGTGTGTTCAATATTGGGAAATAAGAAAAGGGAGTGTAGTATCATTGATACAGTAACTAAAATTGCTTGAAAAGATCTACAAAGAGAAACGGCATTCAAAACTGTTTTTTCAAATTACCATATTATTGAGCTTCTAGTATGCAGAAAGTACTGGTACTGTTTATAACACTTGTCAATCCGTGAAATTATCAGAATTTCTGTTTTAGAAGGAAGTTGAAAAGGTAAAGTTCGTCAAATTTACATAAAACTCAAAATTAAATTTATATTCCATTAACCAACATATCAAGGAAAAGTAGAAATAACGGGGTATTGTCTGCAATTCGAAATTAGTAAATTGTGAGACGTATAAGTTATACTCAGTGACATAGAAACTACAACACAAAGAAGGAGTGGGAATTTCTGAATCATAGGTGGTGGATCTGCTGGGTTGGCATTAAATGATAACCCACTAGCTTTTGAGATCAAGTGGTAATGTGATAACGTCATATTTGTCAGTTGTTATAATTTTTTGCTAACACTTTTGGTCTGTGATTTTCGTACGATTTGTTGTTCTTTTTCATTCTTAATTAACATTATTTTAGTTGTTGCTCCTTTGTTAACCAGTTTTATTTGTTTGATCATGCCTAGAGTACGGCAACGAGGATATAACCGCCAATTAAACGAATTTGACAGAGGCCGAATTATTGGTTCGCACGAAGTTGGTTTCTCAATTGGGGAAATTGCTAACCGTGTAAATCGAAATCGATCTACTGTAATGCGAGTGTGTCATGAATGGTTTGAGAATAGCCAGGAACATTGTAAAAGAGGAACCAGTGATTGAAGAAGAACGAATTAGCGTCAAGATCGTCGCTGAGAACTACTGGCACTTAGAGAAGGATTCTCCTCTACTCTGGGAGTTGGTGACCAATGGTTTGGCGAAGAAGGTCGTCTTGTAACGCTTAGAATAGTTTATCGCCCCATCTGAAATTTTGGGTTAACATCATATCGTCCGCAACATGTGCTTCCAATGACTGCAAAACATTGTCAGCAACGTTTACAATGGTGCTATGGTGCAACCATTGAACCGGTATTGTGTTGTCTTTAATGACGAATCATGGTTTTGTTTAGGAATACACGACGGTTGTATGAGTGTCAGAAGAAGACGGGGTGAACGACGAAATCTTCAATCTTCAATTTACAGTTGAGAGGCACGTACACCGCGCTATGGGTGTTATGGTTTGGGCTGCGATTATTTATGGCAGCAGGTCTCATTTGGTGTTCATTAGAAGCAATACGATATCACAACAGTATATTGCGGAGGTGATTGGAGCACATCTTCTACCATGCTGACAAGAGCTCGAAGATCCATTATTTAACCAAGATAATGCACTACCATATGTAGCAAGGTTTTCCTTGAACTTCTTTCAGCAGGCCCATATTCATATTTTGCCCTGGCCTCCAAGATCTACAGATCTTTCTCCCATTGAACATGTATGGGACATAGTGGGTAGGACGTTGCGAAATTTGTAGCATCGTCCTTTGGGTTTGGTGGCCTTAAGGCATGAGGCGCAATTTGCATGGGAGGCAATACCACAAGACGAGATAAACCATGTTATTCAATCAATGCCTCGGCGTGTAAATGAATATGTAAATCAGAGAGGCTGCACTACACATTATCTACAATTATTATAAAATTTTGCTTGACAAGTAGATTCCCCTACCAAATTTTGCTCATTTGTTACTATAGCATAGATGAATATTCTTACCAAATTTCATCCGGAAATTCCAACCGTTTCTTGGTGTTGCAGTTTTTATGTTGCTATGTATATTAAAACGTTGTAAAATATCGACGATTGTGTTAGCGATTACCCAAACATTTAATATTAAACACGAATAAAAATTCTATGACGGTAAGGTTACTCAGCTAAGTTGTATTGATAGATCTAGCGCAAGTAATAAATGTATTAACAAAACGAACTGTACCTTAGAACTAACTGAGAGGAGACGAAATGTATTTACACTACGAAAATGTAGAAAAGGTGTAGATTCTGTCTAAGACTCTAGAATTTAAAAAAATAATATCAGCAAATTTACACGTACAAGATTCTGTTCATTGCCGTTTCATGATGTACTAATTCTATTTTTACAATTAGGGCACACCAGGGCAGGGCTGAACATTCTCCACCTGACTTTGAAAGAACTAGGGTAGATTCGCAATTGAAATTTATTCGGCAATTCCCCTGTCATTAATGAACTAATTATATCGTTTCAGTAGAAATTTAATATCCCTAGAAATATCTCTTCGGCTAGTTTTCAAAAAATGTGCCCAACTACAACCTTCACCTTTTCGACGTCATTAAAATGGTGTCCTCAATGTTCCTTTTATAATTTTCCAAACAGGTAGTAGCCTTTGGGGACCGTATCTGTACTATACGCAGGGTTATTGATTTGTTCATAGTTTGCACGAATGCATTGTCGTGGAGTGCATTTAGGTCTATGGACACTTTCCTGCGTCTTTTCTTGTGAAAATATTGTCGCAATCTGTGCAGCATTGCTGCATAATATGCCCCGTTGACTATGATATTGCGTTCTTTAAAGACTATAAAGAGAATGTCCATAAAATCTCAAAATATTGTAGCCACCATCATTTTTGATGACTTTCTTGGCGGTGCTTTGCTTTTCGCCTCGTTGGCCATCGATTCTTCTTTCGGGACAGGATTATGAAAGAGAATAATGGTTTCATATGCTGTGATAACTGTCTCCATCTTGTACACGGGGCTTTCTCCACAGAACCCCAAAGTGGATGGAGCACATTCATCAAGACGCTGGGACTGAATTGCTGAGAGATCCTTAGGGATTCACTAATCCTATAAATATCTATAATCATGGAAGTTTCGGTGAACAATTGTATTTGAAAGTGTCACTTTTTGTGCTATTTCTTTTACCTTCAAGCATCGATCGTTTAAGGCGATATTTGCAAGAAGGGTAACGTTGTAGACTGTCAGAACTTTTACCGTTCTCTCTGTTCTAGCGTTATCTTCCAAGAATTCCGGTCTCATAGAAACCGTTTCCATTAAGCCTTTACCACAAAATAGGATGGCGAATTTTTCCATATAAGCTACGCAGCCGATCTTTAACGTTTAAAGGAGGCCACTCGAGTAAAGACTATGAAATGGTTCGATACTCAATATTTATGACTTCAGACATGTACGAATGTCCATTGTAACAAAATTACTTGATGATAAATTCATTTTTGTTTTTTCCACGATACCTTGATCTATGCTAGGCCGGGAAATCTTTTTAGCTGCCCTCGTACTTTAAGGTGTTTGTTTAAATATCTATAAACCATTAACTCTTAAAGATAAACAAAGTTTTTGTAAATAAAATTGTGGAATTCCTTTGTAGTTCCTTAGGCAAGACGCAAAATGTTCGTTTTGATGAAGAATCATCTTATATGCTAATATAGTTATAACTTTTCTAAATACTCCAAGTTATCCTTTATATGCAATAAATATAAATTAGTAATTCCGAAAAAGATTTAGGATACTCGCGGTAGTTTTCTTAGAGCAAGGCATGATAACTTTTGAACTTTTGCTGCTTTTAATATATGTTGAATAAGGAGGACTTTGTAAATCATTGCATCTAAATGAAAAGTTCATAATACTCATTGTTCGTTAATATATTTATTTTACTATAATTACTATTCTCACTACATTACATGCTAATATGCTGTTTTCCCGAACTTGTAAGCGCGTCTGAAAATCTTACAACTTTTATTGCTCATTTGAAAACATCCGGTATATAATTCCGCGTAGCATTGACAAAATCCAGTTGGTAAAATACCAATATTAGTTTTACGTCAAAATCGCTTTGTAAATCTATAAATAATATAATTTCATTTTACTAACAATTATTAAAAGCGCAAGAAATCCTAAGTTAC
>JAHWXV010710447.1:0-16560 GCA_024586415.1 Phrixothrix hirtus | reverse complement strand
ATATATATATATATATATATATATATATATATATATATATATATCTACTTGAGAACCGATTGTGAACTGTATGTTACATACATGTTATAACGGAAAAATCTTGTATTACGCCCTAGAGCATGTTAAAAAGGGAAAATCCCCTGAATAATTGATTTGCCTTAGCCGACTACAGTGGAAATGGGAGTAAGTCCTACGATTGATAGAAATACGTGAACTGAGAATTTAGGGATTTTGCGTAGGGCAGTAACATTCGATAATTTGTCGCGAATAATGGGAAAATAGTCTCGTATAAGGGCACCACTTTATCTTTGATATTTATTTAATAGCAAAAAGGCGGTATCGGAAAGATGAAGAGACCGATCTCCAAGCTTTTAGTTAATATGACGCTGTATTAATTCACGCGGGAGTTACCTTTATGGTTATGATGCCCGTTGCTGGATTGCTCGTCGTATCAGGTGGACTAACGACGGGCACTCACTAAATGTAAAGCTAGAAAATAACAACTAATTCCTGTAACAAAATATGAATTATCACTATGTGGCTACGTATAATAAAAGAAAATTGGTTTAACAAAATTAATTATAATGGACATAAATATAGGTTATACAGTACTTATGCAGAGATTCTCCCACAACTAAATATTAGATATTATAATTATTACAGTTAGCTCAAGGGACCCTTGTATCCCTAAGATTAAGTTACGCTAATCATACAAGCAAACAATTGGTCATAAGGACCCTAAATATTATACAAACATGAAACGTTCATAACAATAGTCTTTTTAAATTGCAAATTGAGGTGCTCGTTCGTTAGTTCTACGTGATACATTAACCTTGTTCCATGCGGAACAATTTAGCTTGGGACGAACGTTGATAAAATGGTAAATTAACGAAAGAAGTTTGATTACTTACTTGAATATCGGAAACCAATAATTTTCTCGATAAACGTGGCTAGTGCAGTAGGTGCTTTTCAGGTAATGGTTTTATCGTATCGCTGGTACCACCCATACAAAATTAACCCTGTTGGTTTTAATTGATAGGAAGTTGGAATCGACCATTTCTAAAAATTCGCCCTTGGCGTAAACAGATCAAGCGTCAAGCGGACACTACTTAACCTTCTTTAACTCGGTATTCGGGTACTCTTCCACTAGTTACTAATTATCTTACAGACACGCACCACACACGCAATTTTTAGCTGGTTATCTCTTGAACGGTACTCGAGAAGAGGCTTAATTCTTACTGGCTATGTAAGGGGGGATGAGAGTGGTCCAGGTCTATTTTTAGAGTGGCGTTCAAGCGGAGATTGCTGAATTTTTGTATATTTAAGGAAATTTTTCTAATTCTTTGTTGAATAGGAATATATTATTGATAAATTTATAAAGCAAAATATGATGTACAAATAATATTGATACTTTACAAATTGGATTTGATTATTATAGCGCGATATTATATACCGGGTGTTTACAAATAAGCGACCAAATCGTAGGATTTTCAGATGCGCTTACAATGAAACCTACCAACCATAAAATATCATTCGGCTCAGTTATGCAACGTAATACTTTAATTTAGTTAGTACACTATATATTTTCCATATAGGATGATAAAAAAAATAAGAAAAAATAGCCATAATTTTGTAAGTTACAATATAATTTTAAAATTCTCGGATATATTGATTTTTGTATTTTAATGCATTTCTTTGTGGAGTACTCATAATTATTGTAGCGATTATCATTTGTGACGAGCAAGAAAAGTGACGATGTTTTTAAATCGCATCCTATGATTTTTATACTCCTGTTCTAACACAAATGACAGCTTTTTGTATGTTTATTTTATTTGTTTTTAACATTAAAGATGCACGTTTTGCAATATTTAGGTGATTATGAATATCATGATAAGAAGATGGTTTATTACTAAATAGTTACCACTTAATAGTGTATCAGATATAGGGAAATCGTCTTTTATCATGACTTTCCCAATTCATAGCTGCCTAAATCTACTTCCGAAAAATTAAGATATTGCAAAAAATGCATCTTTAAAATAGAATATCTTGAAAACTATAACCTTGGCTTTGTTGCCCTCTCGGTATGAGGATAACAAAAGTTGATAGCAAGCAAATCGGTAGCTCTTTTCTGCAGAAGCGAGTCGGCAGTTCAATCGGCAAGTAGGTACTTATTTTATTCCCTTCATAAATGTAATTTATTCTTTTGGGCACCATTCACCTCTATCTAGTCAAAATTATTTAAGCAGAAGGTGATAACTGCGAACAGTGGTAACAGTAGGTATGAAAACTAGGTAATCCTATTTAACTTTGAAATAAAAGAAACTTTAAATGAGATAACAGTTTATTTAAAGATCCAAATAGTTTTAGGTAGCATCCATAAGTTATAGAGTCAAATGTTCCAAAAGTTTTAATGTAACCAAATTGCGTGTTAAATAAATATATGTATATAGTTATTGATTAATTAATTAATTAATTAATAATTAATTCAAGAATTTTTATTTAGTTAATTCATTTATAAAATTTATACATTTTACGTAAATACATTTACTCCACACAGAATTTTGTTTAAACGTAAAATAAACCAATTGATTGTATAAAAATGAATTGCTTATCTGGCAAGTATTGCAAGTGTCTTCCACGTACTACCGTTCTGGTGTTAGAAATATGGGACAGTAATTTGGGCCTTCTTGCGTACAAGGAATCCCACAGATAAAATATTGACCACTTCTAGCGTTAACTCAACCTCAAAAACAAATATTCAAATACAAGCGTCTAAATAAGAACCCTAAAAGTGATATGAACATGAAGTTTTTGTAATGAAATAAGATGTACTTACAAATAACGATTTGATCCTTAGATAAAATATTGTTAACTTATAATCTTTTTCTAGAATATTACTATAGGCCCTACAGCCGTAATTAGGTAATTTATATTAACTAATAGAGAATCTTCTTGCTCACACCTTTAGACACAACACGCCTCGCTTATCTCAAAAAGCGAGTTTAGATAACATTTTCTTTTATTTCTTAGTCAGTGTTTTATTTAGTTTGATATTTGACGTTTATACCATTTATCAATTTAAATATTTTTTATTATCACCATGAAAAATTTTGTTATCTCAGAATTTATATTTGCACATTTGAAATGATGGAGGAATTTTAGTATTTTTAAATATTTAGCAAACTGGTTATCTATTTAATACATTAAAAATGTGCAAATAAATCGACTTCAAGACAATTTAATTGATACAAAACAAATAAAGTCTACATACAAAAACATAAGAAAATAATCTATGAAACATTTAAAACAATTATCACTTTTCTCTCTGGCAGCAAATGATGATTTCTACAAACACCACAAAAAATACAATTAAATACAAAAATCAACGTGTCCCTCGTTTTTAAATTATTTTATAAGTGACAAAAGTATGCCTATTTTTTCTTAGTTTATTACCATCCTGTATATTCCATTTAAAATATTTTTAATTCGCCTTTGAGTAAACTATAAAGCCATTCAGTATCCAACTCCACGTGTGGGATATAAAATGCATACATAGTCTCTGCAACATTTTTTAATTGAAAACATTACATTTTTATATTTTAGTTATTTTATGGTCTTCTCCTTGATTTTCAAAGTTTGATAAAGCACAACCACTTCACAACAACTAATTCAATCTCCGATTCACTTGTTGTATGAAACGTTTATCGAACAGCATCTGCAAAGAACGTAAATTAAGATTGTAACCTTTTTATAAATGAATTTCAAAGTAAATTATAAAAAAAATCGATCATTTTAATCCAATTGATCACACACAGATCAAAGGGCCTATTCTCAACACCATAACTTGTTTTTTGTATAAAATTTTGAATCTTGAATATAAATTGTTGCAAAGATTTAATATTTTGTGTCAAAAGCGAGTAGTTTTTTATTTGTGCTTTTAAGTTAATCATCTGATATTTACATTTTACTGAACTAGACACTCCAAACAAAAGTTTTACTTATGTATTCAAGCCCTACTTTTGTACAATAAATAAATAAAATGTAGAATAAATATCATCAAAAGTACCTGTTTTAGGAGATAAATGCAAGTAAGTAAAATTTTAAAAATTACCTTCACTTAATGTTTGGTAGTTTTTTCTTATGTTAAATTATTAGACATATGGTCACCTATTGCATATTTATTTTTAAGTTTTCTGATAAAAGGTGGTAGAGTATGTGCTAAATCCGAAGAGATAAAAATTAAAATAATGGGGCAAAATCATTATGATGATAAACATTCACAAATATTTTTTGACTTTATCACATTTCAGATTTATACATTACAATTACAACTAGAGTGTAATCGCATTCACATACCTATATTAGAATTGAATCAAAAAATATTCTTCAAATAATATAAATAATAAACACTTACATCTACTGATATCGCTTTTATCAGACTCATATTGAAATTCACATATCACTTTTCTTTCTTCTCAGACCTCGACCCCTTTTATTTTCACCAGATAAAGTGTAATCCCAATCAATGGCTATTTTTATTGCGGCTTTACGATAGTTACGAAAAGAATTTTATGAAATATACATAACTTTATTAATTTTATTATTTTTACCTTGGATTTCAATATTATATCTATTCCACAGCGAGCCATTTCATCCAAAGGCAACTATTCTAGCAATAGAATTGAAACAATTTTTTAATTTTGAGGTTGTATCGGTTTATGACGAGTTATCATCATTTATCAATAGTAATCAATCATAGTATTTGTTTATAAAATATATAAGAAATTACCTTATTCTTAAAATTAAAATCCTTTTTACCACGCACTGTGACTTTTAGACAATTTAAATAGGGAATACACAATCCTCTATGCACGTTATGTATTGCAAACTGTAAAGGCGTTATCGATTTCCTATACAAAATTTTTTACAGAACATTTTACAATTTCAGTTACATAACATAACTGTAACGGATGTAATGTAGCGGTGATCCCTTCTTGAACTCTTTTAGTTATGTAACTGAACGTTTATTGTTGACTGGGATTGAGACCGTTTTATTTTGCAAATTTCATGTATACGTTCGTTTAATCCTACTACAGTAGAATATATAGTTTATTAACATAGAAAATGTAAATACAGTAAGAGTTCATAGGCTAGCAAATTTGTTCATTAAACAATGGATAGAATTAAAAGGACTGTTTATATTACAATCTTGTAAACCTATTCATACCTATATCATTTTAATTAATAATAATTATATAACCGTCCTCTATTGTTGTAATGGTTAGCATGTTTACCTCTACATTCAAAAGATGTAATTGTCTGTAAAGTTTTCAGCAGACAAAAATTTAAAGCATGTTTTCTAAGATAAGGAAGTAAAATTATAGGCCCTGTGTTAGAGTGATATTTGATACGTTTAAGATCCCAATTAGAAGTGAAACTCATCCAGATTCAGCAGAATACTAGTAAGAATGGTGGAATAACCACAGTAATGGAAACCAAGAGGGCTAAAGGAATTCCTGCATCCCAAAGTTTCTGTGACAAAATAAAATGTAATAAAAAAAATCATACAGAAAACCACAGTGCTTAAAAATTCACATAACTCTAAATTTAAATGTCCATAAAAGGTCAAATTCTGGCAATATTGACATACAAAGCACAAGTCATTGTTGCTTGACTTGTTGGCAGCAATTTATATAAGTTGTCTGCTATGCTATTTTCACAGCCTAAATGTGTTTATAACGGAAGAATTTTTAATCTTTATTTTTTTATTACAATTTTTGTACAATTGCTTTTGTTGCTTAATTCTAATTACAATGAATAAAGAAGTTAGTTCTATCACGTTAAACTTTGAAATAATTGAATTAAGGTATTACACAAAATACCACTGATGTATAAAATTAACTACAATTTAGAATATTTTTCTCTTAACTTTCCTTTAGTATTGGCCGACAGAATTTTTTGATACCAATGTCCAGCAGTAATCGACAAACATTTTGCCATTCCACTTTCTCCGGTAACATTTTTTAATGGTGGAAATGTTGTGATGAAACATTTCTACGTGTTCATCACTTTGAATTCCAAATGTGAATGCAAAAAATGTATTTAAAGACTGTTGTTGTCACAAGTTGTACAGAAAATAAAGCATAGACAGCCCTTACGAGTATTCAACCACAGCCGGCAAAGCTATAGTGGAGCGAGGCATGGTTCATCGATAGCTTACGAGGTTGAACATTGTATAAATACCCTAAATCGGGCGTTGTGAGCGCCACTGTTCTCTAGTTTTTTTACTGCAGAATGTGGTTAATTTACGAGAAAACATCCTGTGCATATAGAAGTTTGGAATCTATCTTTAGAGCGGAGACAGACACTCCTACGGTGATGTAAATATGGCAAGTGGTCTAGGCTAAATTAAATAATACTGTCTCAGACATAATATTTTACGACTTCTCTGTATAAAATGGAATTTTTAGCTGATTTACAATTGTAATTGGCCAGATTGTAAGGTATCCAAACTATTATGGATTACGATTATTACTGAAGGGAACCAAAAAAGATTTCCCCTGTATATAACTCATTATTTGTTCACTGTGAAACAATTGCAAGCGTGTCTGAAAATCTTACGACCATGGTCGTTTATTTATAAACACCCGGTAAATATTTCCGTGTAATATTAATAAAATTCAATTGGTAAAGTACCAATATAAGCTGTACGTCAAAGATTGCTTTGCAACTTTATAAATAATATAATTCCATTTTACAAAAAATTATAAAAAGCTTAAAATCCTAAGTTACTTGTTATAAAAATTAGAACCATTCGGTTAAATAAACATATATTAAACAATCCCCAGTTGAAGACCAACAAGTTTAAAAACATACAGTGACCCCTCTCGTCTTCGCCCCTTCAATTTCAAGAAGAATTACTTCACTTCTAGAGTACCGCTCGACAGAGTAGCAAGCAAAAAGCTACTTTCTTTGATAGTACGTGTCGTCAGAATATTTAGTGAATAGTTGAAGAGTGCCCGTATGTCGATTTAAGCGATCAAGTAGTGTCCGCTTAATCTGTTTCCGCCTCGGGCGAATTTCTCGTAAAGGATCGATTCCAACTTCCTGTCAGTTGGAATTAAAAGTGTTAATCCTAATAGGTTGTATTAAAGATACGATAAAGTAAATATCCGGGACCGTCTTCTGTAATCACCAATTTCTCCGAGAATAACGAAATCTTCAGATGACCAAGTAAGTAATAAACTTTCGTTACTTAACTTTCGTTAATGACCACCCCCTTGCTAAATTATTTCGGCTGGAGCAGAATCAATGATCACGTAGAACTACCGGACGAGTCCGTAAGACTACAACTAAAAGACAAGCGTTTGTGAATGTTTAATAATTTATAATAATTAGGTTAATTACGGCCAACTTCTCTTGTTCATTTTTAGCATAGATTAATTTTAGAAACACAAGGGTCCCTTGATTTAGAAATAGTATCTATTCGCTCCCGATAATTGCCTGTGGGAGATCCTGCAACTTTGTAATTGTATGTCCTACATTTTATTCGATTTTTTTGTGCAAATCTTATTTTATTATATGTAGATATATGTCGTGATAATCTATACTTTCTTACAGGAATTAATTATCATTCTTTTAGCATTTAATTAGTTTAGATATGCCGTCGTAATTCTACCTGATCGAGAGTGAAACCCAGTGACGTGCATAGCAAGGACGAATTTAATGTAACTCATTAATAGTGTAATAATAGGAAAAAGTATAGGAGATCGGTCTCTTTATCTCCCGAACTGTCAATGATCTGTGAATTATTATTTAAAGATAAAGTGGCGCCCTTATACGAGACTATCTTACCCTCATTCACGATTAATTATCGACTATTGAACAACTACGCAAAAATCCCGAATTCTAACTTCCCGAAGTTTCTCTCCATCGTAAAACCTACCCGCAATTTCCACTTTAATGACCGGAGCAAACCCACTCATTCAGGGAATTTACCATCTTCAGGAGCGTAAGACCAGAATATCCCGTTATACAATAGATTAATTTACTTAAAAGTTAGACTGGCGGAATACTATATTTGAGAAGTACTCCGAACGAAGTTGGTTATAGCAAAAAGAGCATGTAAACTAGACCACCCTGAATGTGACTTGATATTGTTAAATTGAACATAATTGTTTGGATGTGCCAAACCTTAAAACAAAATGAATAGTATCCTTGTGCAAATATTATCACTTAATGCTAGTTCTCCCAGTAAATTCTAGTTAATTATTTCTGCATAGCACTATTGTGAATAAATTTTAAGATTATGAAACACACTATTGAAATGAAACAAAATATGCACTAAAACAAATTTAAAATCCACACATCGCATATAGAAAATTCACAAAAATACATGAACAATTCTTAGAACTATGATAAAATATACATCACTAGTGGTATGATAAAGATTTAAACTATTTAGATTAAAATTACTAAAGGAAGTGCCCCTTAACTTTTGTAATAAATTATTTGCTAATCGAACAGAGGAGTTTATGTAAGCACAAATACATCTTATTTAGACAACGGACCCAGTACGTTAATTGATTAAATGGGGAAATATAGATCAGAATTCGTAAGCCATTACGAACGATAATTATAGTAGTTATTTTAATTAATAGCGGTCGATCCAGGTTGTAAAATATTTTAATACATTAAGTTACATTAAATCAAAAGATTGCGTTAACAGTTATTTAAGTATATACGATTGATTTTGTTGTGTACTTTAGATCAATACAAAAATCCTGTATAAAATTTACAGTCTACTTTAACTTTGACAAATTATCAAATAGTTTTTAGTATTAATTAGAATCTTGTCTTATTATGTAGTGTTATACATAAATAGAAATATAAAAGTTTATTTTTAGTATACTGTGAAATAAATATTTAAATAAATAGGTGCAAATAAATAATCCTAATATTAGTAAATGTAAATAAACATTTTTAAACAATTAACTAGTTTCGCTACATTGGTGTCATGTGTCGAATTTGTTATTAAAGATGAACTTACAGATTATTAATAATTAAAAGCTAGTGTTTATTGTTTTCTATATGCCAATAACAAGAAATTCAGAAAAACAAGATACGGTGGAATTGACGGAAATGTTGCAAAAGATTGAGGATAGAAAGGATTCCAATCTAGAAGAAATAAAATCCAATCAACGTGAACTACAGGATGAAATTACATTAGGACAACATGTTTTCAACGAAGAATTTAAATTAAAGCAAAACAAATTGCAAGACGAACTTAAAACGAGTCAAGCTACTGCCACGGGCCAAACAGGATTTAAGTCCTACAAAGATTTATACCAACTTCCCAAACGGATTTAACGTCGACTAACTTAGCGGGAGAAGTGGATTCTCAATTAACTAAAGATGTTTTGCATGGCAGTTGCTCGAGAAGAGTTATACTGCATGATATCGTTGAAAATATTGAAAGAGCGCCACTAGCTTTATTTGGGAAAACAGCTTTCTTAGCCAAAAAGCTAGAAACGGTAAGATAGCACTGGAGAGCAAGCGTCGCGGATTGCCAATTACGACAGAGATGTTGAGGTCGGTACCGGAGACTAAACTGAACACATAGATTGAAACTAAAATCGCTGAAATGGGGTTGGTGGTTTCCCTGAAACTATGCACTCTCAAACGTTATACTTGTATTAATGTTGAACGGAAAGTAGGCCTGAGATCTCTGGTATAAATACTTACAATTGCCCACCTAAATTATTTCTTTCTGAAAAATAATATTAGAAACTATGCTAGTGAATAAAAGAACAAATAAGTGATAACCAGTATAATGAATGAATTACCAAATTAGGTATTATATGTAAAAATAAATGCCACAATCAATAAATTAAACTAACTATAAATCAATTTACAAAACAATTTTTTTATCGGTTAAATTTTGGTAGGATCCCCCGTATTAAAAATGTATTAACTACTAATTCAAGCTATACTAAAATTATTTAAACAACAAGGTAGGCCACACATATGTACTTAAAGAATCAAAGCAGCTGGAGAAATTATTACATATGGGTCAACCTGTATATACGATGCGATATCATCAAAGTACGTAATTTATTTTCAAAACTTGTAACTTTTTAACTTTATCGCGCACACACAGCAAAAAACATTAATTCATTGTTTGAATGCAATGTTAAGTTTATATTAAATGAGTGAATTTATACGAGTGTTTTTCAACTAAAGCAACGATCTCATGCTAATTTAAAATTTCCAGTTTCCGTGAAGTTAAGCAAATATAAAATGCCTTAATCCAAGAACTTTGAGATTGCAGTTTACTTTAATTCAATTTTTCTACCACCTGCCTTTGTCCCTTACAATGGAATTTGCGAATCCAACAAAAAATGGACGCCAGCGTGAATTTACCGGTGCTTGAATATTTATCCCCCAACGGGAATATCAATTAATCGCTTCACAATTAATTGACAACTGAAATTAAAGCACACACAACCACAAAAGAAACGGCGGTTAAAATATTGACCAAAGAAGGTCTTTTTACTTTAAATTTTACAGAACATGGAACAGCATGTCTGTAAATGCTACGGTTTTTGAATTAATCTCCCTTTGTCTTCAGGGATTAGGACGCTACCAATAACGCCGGAAACGGAAAAACTGTTCACTTACGAAAAACTATCTAATCACAAAATTGTTCTTCAAAATAAGCTAATGTAGTGGATCGAGTGTTCGCGGTACAAAAATCTTTCGTTAGTAGAATTTACAGAGGAACCAAGCTGATGTCATGCCTGGTACTGATCGCCTCATCTTCGTAAATTTTATCTGAAATGAATTTAGCTGACGATTGTAAAATCCTAGCCCTTATTTGAAATTATTTCCAACAAAACTGAAATAAAAAATTAACATAGAATTTTATTATTATGTGGCAACAACAAAGATTTTATTTGTATATTAAAATTATATAAAATGCTTTTGGAAATGACGGAACTAAACATAAGATTTCTTATTAAACTAAATACCAAGAATTGATTTATTTTAAATTAAGATTAGTAAATGAAGATGATGTTCAAGGTTAAAGGTTACAAAGCATACGAGGTGCATTCAAAAAGGTTGATAATTATAATTTACCTAAACGTATATTAATTAACTTTCATGTATTATACAAAGTGATGCAGACATAAGAAGGCGTTTGGCAATTGGTTGTATCCAGGTGAATTATATCTGCAAATAAAGCAATAAACCTTCGAAAATTACATATTGCTCTGAATATTAATAAAACAACTATTTACAGTATTAATTCTAGTTAAATGAAAATGTATAACTCGTTTTGGTGATTACCACAAAGTGATTATCGGCAAATATTTATTAAAATAACAGAATAATTATGCTAGAACTATTTGCACTAACAATTATCATCACGGTTAAATAAATAGCTATTAATTGTATTCGGCAATGTAAATTTCAATAAGCATATATTACGACGACGGAAGAATAAATTCGGCATTAATTTTTTATTACGGTAAAATTTCATGTAACATATTACCTATTAATGATATTCAAATACGCGGCTCGTCTCGTACTGAGGTGCGAGTTTAAAACATTGTGAAGGGTGGGTCGAAATAGTTTTCAGCGATGTATCCATAACGGGGTGCATTCAACAACTTAAGTGTTAGCGCTTGGGCGGTCGGTATGTTGCGATAGTTCTGTTACCCTGTCAACTGAATTCTCTCCACTTCTAGACAGAGCGGTTGGGCTAGTTCTCGCTACGCGGGCAACGAGATTTAGATCGACCCGCTTTCTATAAGTCAGACATCGAGAGACTTAAAATCTCGCGACACGAATCACACAGAAATTAAGATATCTCGATGCTGTCGACAGCGGTAAATGATTTTATAACGCTATGATTTTCCGCCATGTATGCAACGCAAAAATCAGACGGCTATAGACGCTCCCTCCGAGGGCGTCCTGCTGCCCTAGCAACGGAACGCAAGTTACGAGTGCAGTGGCTTCTACTGCGGATTCAGTCGTCGAACTGCACTCCTGGTTGCCACGGGCTAAACAGGATTAAAGTCGTGCAAGGATTTATACGAACTTCCCAAGCGGATTTAGCATCGACTAATTTAGCAGGAGAAGTGTATTCTCAATTAACTAAAGATGTTTTTCGTGACAGTTGCTCGGGAAGAGTTATATTATATGAAATTGTTTAAAATATTTAAGGGGCACCACTATCTTTAGTCGGGACTTTAGCTATCGTAGCCAAAATGCTAGAAATAACAAGACTGCGAAGAAGGACGATAATATGAAATTGCTACCAACAAATCGGAAAAATTACTTTATAAACTGGCTTATCATCGAGTCATGCTAGGTCAGGGGTCGTGGTTACCTAAACGCTGAATACAATGCTTCAATATGCCGTTTACATAATTTGCTTACCTTAAAAATTCCTAAAATAAAAATATAAATTTTATGCTAATAAAAGTACGTTAACAGATGGAAATCAAATAAAATATGATGTGTTTAACAATAACGATAATGAATAGAAAATATTAATATCACAAGAAAAATTAATATAAGTTACGTTACATTCCGTTTAACCATTTAATATTTTAGTTATAGAAATAATTACGTAACCAAAATAAGAATTATGGAGGGCACCGCGCTTGCAAAGTATACTAGTTACAATTTAAAGATTATAAATTAATACTACTTAAATAAGTATGAACAGTTAAATGTCTTTACAATCAAAAATTCAGTTAATACACTCAAAGAGATACGATCTCTTGAGCTTCGGCCATTTTCACTGAT
The DNA here is from genome assembly GCA_024586415.1 of Phrixothrix hirtus. Taxonomy (NCBI): domain Eukaryota; kingdom Metazoa; phylum Arthropoda; class Insecta; order Coleoptera; family Phengodidae; genus Phrixothrix; species Phrixothrix hirtus. The sequence goes on along the minus strand of JAHWXV010710447.1, from coordinate 3,744 downwards.
CACTTTGATTAATTAACAAAAAGTAAACTTAAGTACACCTTAACTTGCATGAATCGGTTTTACTACACAAAGAAGGAAACCTTCCCTCTTAGGCGATTTACCTCATCTCAAAATTTCATTTTTAATTGGAACTCCAGCATTGGAGCAATGGAGGAAAACGTGCTTTTACTGGTTCAAATACTGAGACCGTATAAACGGGAAACCTTGATTTTCCAACTCCTTGGGAATATCTATTCTACAAAATAGAACACTACACGCAACTATGAAGCATCTTCTTACACCACAAATGGAAACTTTGTTACTTTTTACATTTTTAATAAACCAACATGTTTATTACTCGATGGTGTCTAAACCAATCCTCTTGTTGTATTCTTAAACAAGGACGCTAACCAACCAAAATGGAAACGGAAAACTGTTCACTTACGAAAAACTATCCAATCACAAAGTTACACTTCAAAATAGGCCAATGGTGTGGACTGCGTGATCGCGGTCAGAAAATTTGACATAGTAACACGCTAATGTCACGCCTAGTACCGATAATTACTAATCACATCATCTTCGTAAATTTTATATAATATTTTATATAATTTATCTAACAATTTTAAATTCCTATCCCTTATTTGAAATTATTTCCAACAAACCTGAAATAAATAATTGACATAGGATTTTATTATTATAAGACAACAACAAAGATTTTATTTGTTATATTAAAATCATATAAAATGCTTTTGGAAATGACGGAATTAAAAATAAGATTTCTTATTATAAACTAAATACCAAGAATTGATTTATTCTAAATTAAGATTAGTACATGATGATGTTCAACGTTACAGGTTACAAAGCGTACGAGGTGCATTTAAAAAGGTTGATAATTATAATTTACTTAAACGTATATCAATTAACTTTGATGTGTTATACAGAGTGATGCAAACATAAGAAGGCGTTTGACAAGGTCTTCTATCAATGCTGTAAAATAAAGTTCAAAAGATGGATAAATTATCCGCACCGCACTACGAGAGCGCAGTTAATGTCTTCACTTTAAATGTTGAAATCGAATTGTTTTAGTCCTCCAGAATTTTTTATTTATATTAATTCTTGAAGAGTGTTTCTTTGTTCTGCTAATGCAGATCTCGTTTCCTTTCTTTGTTTTACGTTGTGATAATATGCATTAGTTGAAATTACTTAATGTTGTGTAACATTGTGCAATTTGTTGTAATAGGTTAATATTCATTATTTGAAATTACCTAGTGCTACGCAACATTACTTAATATAACAATATGTTAATTTATTTAATTACAGGATTCATAGTTCATCTAATTATTAATTAGCCGAGCTACTGAATATATGACCATTTATATAATTAATTCATTTAATCATTAACACTTCTCGTATCTAAAAGTTCTAAAATTATCATTTAATATTACTTAAATTAATAACATTAAAACGTGCGAAACTGTTACTGACTGTTATCCAGTTACTTTTACAAATTAATTCCTTAGTATTAAAGTAAATCATTTAGTAACAAATATTTTACTTTCTATAAATATATAAACTTCATTGTTGTAAACTGATACGATCTAAGCCGTAAATTAAATACTTATAACATAATTTAATTTATCGTATTACTTCTTTTATTACTTTTTGGTTATTTTATTGTTTTATTTTTAAATTTAAACTGACATTGGTATTTGGTCGAGAAAAATAACAAAGCTTGATTTTAACAATAAACCCTTAACAAGTAAAAGACAGGTACTCATTGTAAATGTCATTTAAGTCGCAGGTTAGAGCTGCCACATACGAAGTAATTAGCCGTTGATCCTAAATTAAATAAATAGATAACCGCTCGATCAACCAAAAAACAACACTGATTTGCGATATTTAATTATACAATGTTTCAACCTGATACTTTGTAACCCCTAAGAAAGCGTCATCAATTCCCTTGTTTTTGGATCTTTTATTTTCCAAAAAGTTTTGGGCTATTTTCTTAAAATCAGCACATTCTGGTCACTGAGAATCTTCTCAAATTCTATATCCATCTCGTATTTGTAGGTTAATTTCGGGCACTATGAAGATCCCCTCTTTCATTTTTACATTAGATATATTAGGCAAGTTTTGGTTGGGGTACTGAAATCCATTTCTTTCTTTGTTCATCGTTTTGACTAGGTTTTTCATCGAATCCATTTTTATATGCAATGTAGATAAGAAAATTTCGTTAGACTCAGCTAGTGCTAGGTGGATTATGTTCTTTTTTCCAGGAATTTGCTGCTCCCATTGTGATTATTGCTTAACAAACTAACAATTCCTTGCTCAGCTATTATTCACAAATGTAACAGCAATGCTTCGTGTGTTGTTATATTTACAATATGTTAATAATTCTATCTTAATAACTATCACTTTCAGGACACTAAGTTAAACAAAATTAATCAGATGAAAATTAACTCTAAATAATGAAATATTGAAAACTGATATCTACGAGCATTTTGCACAGTAGCATAAATTAAACAGCAGGAATAATAAATAATAAATTATTGTATTCATAAAATGCATAACAAGAACAAAAAGCAATATTGATATATAGTAATGTAACAATGAGATATTTCAAACAATATAAATCTTTATCGGAATTTAAATAGAAATTACAAACAGTACTATCACAGAACATTTAAAATGTTCTGTGGGTACTATGATAAAGCAATTTAAAATCAAATAATAAAGAAAGATGGCTCTTATGGGGTATGGAAAAGAAGGAACAATTGATATACATTCTAAGCGAGCAATGGATTCTAGCACTTCTGTGATCGAACCTCTTTGGTTCAAAGACAGCTTCTAATGTCCTGCAAATTCGTTTCAAACAGTAATAAGCTCATACAAATAAATAAATATAAATAGGTACATTAATGTAGCCATCTTTTATATGCAGACGATTTAAAATTATTTAAAATAATAAAATCATTACATGACTGTGAAAAATTGCAACATAATATTAACAATTTAATTAACTGCTAAATGTTCCGTAATGACTTTTAGTAGAAAAAAAAGAATATTAAATATAAATATAATATAAATTCAACTGCATTATTATGCAACGAGCACATCAATGATCTTGTATTACTTTTGATACAGAATTTTCATTTGTCTCACACATTGATGCAATTATGAACAAAGCCTTAAAAATGTTAGGATCTTTAAAAAGATCATTAAATGATTTTGACAATATTCAATGCTTAAAAATATTATATTGCTCTTATGTCAGATAGATAGTTGAACATGGTTACCAAATCCGGTCACCACTCTATAAAATTCACAAAGACAAATTAGAAAAAATTCAATGCAAATTTTTAAAATTTGTAGCATTCAAATTAAACATACGTATTCAAGATATTAATTATGATTATCTACAAAAATTATTAAATTTACACTCTCTTGAATCTCGTAGAATAATGATGGACCTAATATTATTATTTAAACTGATCCATAATCTTATTGATTCTCCAGAATAATTGAAAAAATTACATATCATGTGCCGACAGAAAACACAAGAAATACTGACTTACTCCACATTAAATGCAGTCATACCAATCAAGGATATAATGCTCCTCTTGCTAGAATTTCTAGAGAACATAACTCATTTCTTGTTAATATTGATCTAAAGTGTATCCGTTTATAAATGTCCTTTAAAGGATTAAATATTGAAATTGTAATCTTGACGTAGGCAAATATGTACAATACGGTAAAATTATCTTT
>JAHWXV010710396.1:0-17427 GCA_024586415.1 Phrixothrix hirtus | reverse complement strand
AAACGGTACACTTTTCTACATAGGTAAGTTGATTCCAATCGACTTATTTTGATCCCCAGAATACGTGGTAGCTCTATGTCCCAACAGTTTTGAGACACCCTGTATATTATTTGAAATTATTTGCTGTAATTTATATAAATTATTTAAATTGTTTCGTTTGGCGGCAGGAAATATAACTATAATATGACAAATTTAATCAATATTTCGTGAGTGTTACTCACTTTATTAGAATAACCTATAAAATTATAAAACTATAAAACTAAGATGACATAAACTGACGTAAACTTACTCAGTGACATAAAAGTTGCAACACCAAGAAGGAGTAGGACTTTCTTAATGAAGGTTGGTAGTTCTGTTGGGGTGACATTAAGTAATAATTGATTAATTTTTGAGATCAAGTGTTAATGTGATAATGTCTCATTTAACAGTTATTGCAATTCCTGGTAACTTTTTCGACCTGTGTTTTTCGTACGATTTGTTGTTTTTTTTCATTGTTAATTAATATTATTTTAGTTGTTGTTCTTTTCTTAACGAGTCTTGTTTGCTTGATCATGCCTAGAGTACGGCAACGAGGATATTACCGCCAATTAAGCGAATTTGACAGAGGTCGAATTATTGGTTTGCGCGAAACTGGTTTTTCATTTGGGGAAATTGCTAACAGCGGAAATCGAAATCGGTCTACTGTAATGCGACTGCATCGTGCATGGTTTAAGATGGCCAGGAACATCGTAAAAGAGGAGCCGGGGGTTCAAGAAGAGCGCATGAGCGTCAAGATCGTCGCTTAAGGCAACTGACATTTAGAGAACGATTTTCTTCTACTAGGGCAGTTGGTGGCCAATACTTTGGTAAAGAAGGTCGCCTTGTAATTCTTAGAAAATTTTATTTCCGAATTCGAAGTTTTGGGTTCACATTATATCATCCGCAACTTGTGCTTTCTTTGATTGCAGAACATTGTCAGCACCTGTTGCAATGGTACAATGAAAGATCTCATCGAAATCTTGAATGGCGTCGTGTTGTCTTTAGTGACGAATCTAAATTTTATTTAGTAATGTACGACGGTCGTTGAGAGTTAGAAGAAGACGGGAAGACCGACGGAATCTTCGATTTACAGTTTAGAAACACGTACACCGCACTGTAGGTGTTATGGTTTGGGGTTGGGATTATTAATGGCAGCAGATCTCCCTTGGTGTTCATTTGAGGAACACCTTCTGCCATACTTGCAAGAGCTCGAAGATTCATTATTCTAGCAACATAATACACGCCTATCTGTAGCAGGGTTTTCCTTGAACTTCTTTGAGCAGACCCAGATTTATCTTTTGCCCTGGCCTCCAAGATCTCCAGATCTTCCTCCCATTGAACACGTATGGGACATAATGGCTAGAAGGTTGCGAAATTTTCAGCGTCCTCCTGTGACTTTGGAGACCTTGAGACATGAAGTGCAAGTTACATGGAGGGCAATACCCCAAAACGAGACAAACCACCTTATTCAATCAATGCCTCGGCGTGTAAATGATTGTGTAAATTAAAGAGGCCGCACCACTCATTACTAAAAATTATTATAAAATTTTATTTAACTACTAAAGATTTTCCTCCCGAATTTTGATTACTTGTTACTATAATATAGAGGAATATTTTTCCCAAATTTCATCCGGAAATTCCAACCCCTTCTTGGTATTGCAATGTCTATGTCACTGAGTATATATATCAACGACATTAAAGTAAAATTAAGTGTTGTTTTTGCATAAAATTTAGTATTCTAAACAACTTAATCAATCATTGGTATGAAAATAGAAGTTAAGTGAATTTTCAGATGTTACAGAAAAATATTAAAGAAATAGGCTATCCGAACGATTACAGATATTATTAACTTATATCATACGACTACACCACTTTTTTCTTTTAAAATTATTTAAAATTGTAGAGGTTGCCTATACATCTCTTGCCGAAATTACCATGTTGTGTAGGTTGATTAGTATAAATGTAGTACAGGTGGTTAACATAAATTAACTATGCTGAACCTCGCATTTAATGAAATAAAATAACGCAGATTAAAAAGTAGAGCTTAAAAATTATTAGCAGGTGTCACCTTTAGCGCTGGACTAAATAGCAGTAATATAAAGAATATGTGACGTCTCATTAATTTTCCTGTAGGGAATATTAAGCATCCTGTATTAAAATGCCCTAAGTGATGAGACTGCAACAAAAACAGAGTTTATGTAATTTTCTTAGAAGCGAAATTAATTTTCTTTATTATATCATTTTTAATATTAGTTAACATTTCATAAAAATCTTTAGATGACACGTTAATCTTATTTGTATAGGGTTATTCAACATGACATCTCCAACAGGATTTCTCGAGATCATTAAGACATATCGTTTTCGCATAAAAAAGCTTGTATAGGACAGGAAGGGGACTACGTGTCATATATGAATTTATTCTTTTCATCATATCAAACGATTAAGGTTGTATAGCCAAATTTTAGAATAAATAAACTTTATTTGAGTTTGAAGCGGCATAAAAGTAACCCTTTCACTAAGAAAATCATCATTAGGGTAATCAATTATTTTCTATATTGTGTACTTGTTCTTGTATTATTTTTATATAATATTTGTACTCAATAAAGCTTTATTATTATTATTATTATTAAATTGATGTTCGAAATATGTTTTAATTTTAGCGAGACAAGTCGCAAATGGTAAAAAACTTATGGCATGCAGTCACATTAAGTTGTTACATATCTTCAAGGCTGGTTGGTTCGTTGTTGTAGATTTTTGATTTTAAATATCCCGTTAGAAAATAATCTTAGAGAGTTACACGTTATAAGACCATCTAACAAATTATGACAAGTTCGGATTTGAAAATAAAATTGAATAACAGTATGTAAGCGGGTCTGAAAATTTTACGACATTTGGAAACACCCGCATAGTAATAACAATGATATATTATCAGTATCAGTTTACGTTAAAATCACAATTGTAAATTTGCAAATCGTATAGTCTCATTTTATTAACAATTATTAAAAGTCAAAAATCCTAAATTACGTTTTATAAAACATAGGAGCATTTTCCTCAAAAATGTTTATTCAACAATTCCCGTGTGAAGTCTATCAAGTCTAAAAATAAACGTTAACACCTCTCGCCTTTCCCTGTAATTTCAAGGAGAAATACTTCACTTTACCAGTAGTAGAGATCTGAAAGCTGCAGAATTAGGTTGCGGTGCCGTAGGGTTGTCCTGGCGTTATTCAACAACAATAATTGAAAAGTTATTCGTACGGTGTGGAGAGTTGATCGATTTCTGCCTAGTGCGAATTAGTAATCAAGGCGTAAATTTCAATTTCTTGTCGATTTGAAACCAAAGGGTTAAATTCCGACAAGGTTGCATGTAAAGTGCGATAAGAATAATAGGCAGCACGGTTGTTATCTTCGATTTCTTCGGACAGTATCGATCTGCAGAACACCGATTAAGTGGTTTATCCTTATTTAATCTCCCCAATCAACAACCCCGTTAGTTAAACCGACTGGGATAGATTTGTCGATCACGTATAAATTCAAGACGAGATTGGCATTATCTTAAGTAAAAGACTAACGTTTTGTTCAATTTTAATTGTCCATAGTATTAAGGCCATTGTTGTGTCAACATTTTCTTGTTCAATTTAGAATAGCTCAGTTAATAATCACACAAGGGTTGCTTGATGTAATTATAAAAATTATTGTTCCTTTATCCTCTTCCGGGGCGGCAGGTAAATTATTGCCTGTAATTCACATTTTTTAACCCTCCATTGTATCTTTAAGTACAGATCTTATTTTTTTATATAGGTAAGCCTTTAGTTGTAATAATCCATACTTTCTTTCAGAAGCTAGTGTAATCCTTAAGTGATAAACCAATTTAGGTAGGTCGTCTGAATTTGAACATGATTGAAGAAGAAACTCAGTAACGTGCATAAAAAGAGATATATCACTGCAAGTATTAACGCCACCCTCGATCTAAAGATCTTAAGATCGGTTGCTTCGTTTTCCGACTTCTATGATAGCAATTTGGACTATTATTTTCGCCGTTATTATTGTTGTTAAAAACGAAGTGGCGCCCTTATTTACGACTATTTCATGAATTTTTGAACACATACTTAAAATCCCTGAATGCTATCTTAATTAGGTTCCACGCAATTGTGGAACCCATCCTATTTCTCCACTGTGATGGCCGGAGCAAACCCGTTAATTTAGGGGAATTACTAATTTTAATAACCTCATGGGTGTAAGACACATTTGGGAATGTTATAAGTAATCATTCAGAAAGTTGGCTACGATATGAGTGTTGAAGAACGATGAATGACTAATATTTAAAAGATTCTTGTTTCAATAAATGTGGTAATACTTCTTTCGAGAAGTATACATATCTTTTATGAAAAATAGTATTAAATGGACTTTCCACCACTTAATCATATGTTGAAAATTTAACCGTAATTAATTGATATACTTTATATACATATTTCTTTTAATTTCAACATAAAATTGTATTAAGTGACATAAAACTGTTTGTCGCATTATATATCCACCATCGTAACCAATTATAAAGGGGTACACAACTCTCTTAATTAATTCAACGCATTAGTATTAATCTACAATCAGAGTCAAGTTATAATACTGTATGAGATAAGAAAGAAGGTTGATGGACAAGGCTTCAAAAACCAATACTTATTTAGATATAGCCGTTTAAATCTGGTTAATTTAGCAGAGTTTTCTTCCGCTATAGAATTATATTATTTATGTTACATAAAATAAATTTCAAATATTTACACAATTTTAAGATAAAAGGTATGTTGTAGAAACAATGTAATATACGCATATGTAATATATTGCATATACTGCAATATAATATATGAAAGTATAAAAATCAGACATCCGTGTATTGAGGGAGTCATAGTTGGTTCTAGTTTAATATTAATTGTTTTTTGAAGTGAGTAAATAATTTATTTGTAATAATTGTGGATTATACAAAATATTTGTTACTTATAAAGAAAATATTCATAAAGAAACAAATTGTAATCTTTGCTGTCCAAAATATTTCACAAAATGGTATACCAAATTGCTGTATAAATAAAAAATGAGGATTAATCCTAATTACAATGCTACTAACCTTTTATATTTACATTTCAAAAATTAAATATATAGGAAACTGCAGTGAACTTCAGGCAAATTGTAGTAAAAGCTTAAATCGAAACAAATTTCTCAGATTCAATGGACGAATTTAAGGGGCGGAAATTATACTTAAGGAATCATTAGATTTGTAAGAATTCTATAAAAATGGTACTGCATAAACAATAGATGATAGCATTTTGTATACCTCACCATTTCGTCGGAATTGCCTATAAAGTAGTCTAGGGAAGATATGGAAGCATATCCTTCTAATGTAAATCAAGAGCTGTTGAATACAGAAAGAATGAAAAAAAATAAGCATTGAAACAGTAAAACGACGCGTTAGAAAAGTGAAATATATCAGGTGATTGTAAGGTCAGGATTACTATTTAAATAACGATAGTATAATAAGTTGCAAGAACTTCTGATTTTAGATTGGAAAACTTTAAATCGGCAATTGCACTGGCTTTATTGTAAATGGTTAATAAGTACATTCTTAGAATACCTAAGTGCGGTATGACAGACAATGGTGAAACGAAAATATTCTAATAAATATACAATTTAGAAAAAATTTCAGGATTGGCCAAAAGTTGAACTCGGGTTTCTAGATTTGTACTCCAACGTGTCTATCTAATCAATTGAACCAAGACGGACGTTGTGAAATTCTTATATAAAGTGACACATGTAAGGAGAAGGTTTCACAACGTCCAGCTGTTGATTTGGTGGTGTACTAAAGTACAAATTCAGAAACCCGAGTTCAACTTTCCGTTGTTCCAGAAAATTTCTCTAAATTGTGTCATTACTTATTAGAATATTTTCATTTTACTACGCAAATGGACTTTGCAAGGTCAAAAAGGATTTGGTTATTTAGATTTTGGATTCGATGCTTCAAAAAGCTGCTTAACAAGGTTTAAGAAAAACCGCTGAGTTTGAAAAGCAAGGGCAAACATTTATTGACGAAGCGAAACAATTTATTGCAAGCAGTTTTTCAACTGCAAATTGATTACGGAAGAACATTGACTGTTGAAGAAGAGAAATAAGGGCAATAGGTTTCGTCTACAACTCGTAACTATACACTACAATTATTAATATAATCTGATGGGAGACTGTTTTCGCCTTTACTTCTAATTATAAAAGAACCAAATCGTAAATTTGAACCTATAATAGAAGCTGATATATTCAAATCAATTAATTTATGTGGAACCACCAAAATTGGGAAAACTTAAATCAAGAATTGATGTGACTATTGCAATAAAATTAGCAAGTTATTTAATTATTTATTTTAATTATTCGACTATTATTCGACGCATAGGTACACATTTATTTATTATAACATTTATTTTTAAACATAATCTTCTTCTAATGTATTTGCACACCAATATTAATTACAGAAGGGCAATTCCATGAAAGTGTCAACTTTGTCAATGTATTTCACAAGTTTAAATTACATGTCATATTGCATATCATTGCAAAGATAATTTCATATGGTTTCTATATTTGGCAACGCTGTATTAATATAAACGCTATTGCGACGTAAAATCAAGATTATAGTTTTATTGGTACTTCGTAAAGATAACAGTTGTATTTACGTGTATTTTGGAGTGTAAAATTGCAGGAAAGTATAAGAATTTAACAGAAGTAGATATATTATTAGTAAAGCCTAATATATGTAGTACTTAAAAATTAATAAAGAAAACTAATATATTTAGTCTCCATTATTTTGTCACAATTTCAATGCTTACAGGTGCAGCTTGTTATGTTAGTCACAAAATACAGGTATTTTACAGGTATTCTGGTTGTTGGCTAATAATTCCATGAAACTGATTTTTATGTTCATTCTTGCAAGTATAATTACTAGTACTTGCTATCATAAATACTGTATGATTACATTAAAAGATAAAATCAGTGTGACTAACATAACCTGCCACTGCCATTATATTTAATAGTAGAAATATTTAACAGCAATATCTTAGTTTCTTATTTAATTCTATGTAAATTTTTAAACGTTCTATAATATCTTGACTTATAACGTATCTCTACTTTCTTGTACGGCTACGGGATATGTTATCTCTGTCTCATGATCTAAAAAGAAGAATTACTGTTGTTAGAGAACTTTTTTAAAGAAATAATATTACTCTTGTCAATACTTCATTGTAGAAGAAAGGGAATTATGGTCTACCAGCCGAAACAATAGATTCTATAAAGGCATTCTATGTGAAAGATGATATTTCTCGCCAACTACCTGGAAAAAGGGATATCAAAATAGTCAGACTACCTAGTGGCAAGAAAGACGCGATTCAAAAATTACGGTTAAAGTTCACACTTAGAGAAGCATATGCCATCTACTATGATGCATTTAACTCCCAGTTAATTGGTCTTTCTAAATTTTGTGAACTAGGTCCACCCTACGTTGAAGTATCAAGTAAAGATCAAATAGTAGGCTGCTGCATCTACTGTGAAAATCTGAATTTGTTTCTTCAGGCATTCAAATATGTGGGTGGTAATAACTGTAAACTTATTAAAAAATCAATTAATTTGACTGTCTGCGGTGCAAATTTTCTTAATTGTATAAGATATCTGTTAAAATTGCACTATAAAAGGGTTAGAAGATAAGTCAGAAGAAATTTTCTACTTTGCTAATGTAAAAGTAGACCATTTAGTGAACCAATGGAACAGTGGGAACTTGAATGTGCATCCCATACTTTAGACCTGGAAGAAAATGATTCTGGAGCACACTGTGAAAACTTTTGAAGCATTCATACAATATTTCATAACAAATAAAGGCATTATAGGAACACAAGGATTCTTTGCAATCTGATGAAGTTATTTTGTAAACAGATTTTGGAGAAAATTGTAATATTAAATTCCAAAATGAGATTATGCAAGTACACTGGAAGACTCCATGGAGCCCATCTGTTACAATATATACTCCTCTAATATACCGTTATTTCCGACAATCATGATTACTCTCCACGTGAGGTGAACATCTTTAATTCTAAAGTACTTTTGCATTTCGCCGAAACTTAAAACTGTGATTTGAAATATGTAGTAATTTGGACAGATGTAGCAGTTGCTCACTTCAAAATTAAATATCAATGGTGACGTTTTCCTCATATAGTCTCTATAACTCATAGAATTTTAATGAATCGCAAAGGTCTGATTGTAGAACGGCTAATATATGAAAAAGTTCTTAGAGGCCAAGTTTTAGTAAGAAATGGCGCTGATTTCTACAATGAACTGCAAAACCAAAGCAACCTGAAGACGGTGTGTCTACTTATTTGTGAAAAAACAGGAACCGAATGTTTTATTTAAAAGCGCACGATCAGTAAAGGGAATTCAAAAAACTCGTTATGTGGTAAATGTAGGATACTTTGCGATTTGCCTTTACAAAAATTCAGGTGACACACAGTCAATGGGTCTCCATGTTTCCCTTTTACGTGATAGAAAAAATTACAAAAAATTACATCATTTAGTCTATCTACATATTATGACTGTTAGTTTTTTATGCTATCCTTTCTTGGTTATAGTAGATTAAAACAGCTGATAAGCATTATATTCTAAAGACTTTTCTTATGACATTGTTTAATAGACAAAGTGTTATGTTAGTCGCGTTATGTTAGTCACATGTTATAATTGTCATTTTCAAGTTGTGTAGGAATACTAATTATAATTTTTCATAAATGTGACCTGTATTTGTTAAACTAATCTTCAAAGTGCAAGTTCATTCATTTTCAAATGTAGAAGTTTTCTAATTTCAGAGAATGGTTGCAGTAAACGCGGTACATCTATATTGAGGTTGAATATTTGTTATGTTAGTCACACTAATGAAATATCGAAACAGTCTGTCATATTCATGATATTAATTGTCATTTTTCTTATAAAACAATTGAAGATACACATTAAATAGCTAGCTATATGTTTTAAGTAAATCCAGCAAAACTTTTTGTTAAAACTAGCATTTGATAAGTTTAATGTCCTGTAAATTGTATGTTGCTGAATTACATTATACCTTTTTCAACTTATAACTTTGACTAGTTTCCAAACTAGCTGCAATTGGATAATGTAAATTACTATAATTTCATTCAAGTTTTCATACTAGTACTATCTTTACAAACAAGGTTCGATCCTATTCTCCATATTGGACTTGCACATTTCTCTCGAATTCCAGTACCGCGAACAAATAATTCAAAGCACACAACCCTATCAAATTTTTTTAGCAATTTGTTTACTTTTGCACGTTTATACATTGTTTCTCTAAAGCTGTCACTGAAAACTTAGTTAACAATGCTTATGGCCGCCGCATACATTTAAATAAATATCTTGTTTCTTTAGAAAGGCTGACTATAAATAGCTGTTTGTATAAACTGAAGTTTGACCTCTATTTAAACATTAACGGGAAATTCTAGCCCAATCTAGTTTGTATTCTAGTTTAGAAACTTATCTAGACGAAAAAGGTATAATTTAATTCAGCCTTAATAATCTAAGAAAGTGATTCATCTATCTATGTGTGAACTATAACTTCTAGAATATATAGGAAAAGTTCAGAAAGCATAACTCATTCAAGGTAGTATAGGGCATGCCTCATCACGGAAATATACTGGGTGACTCATAACACTTGCCATTACTAGTTTTTGTTGTTACAATGTCGTGACTATATAGAAATTTATTCTATTTCTAGATCACTTTCGCGCATGATCGGAGGGAGTATATTTTCTTAATATAGGAACAACAAGCTGTTCATTACTTTATTTCTGGAATGGTCACTGCCGCAGTTAATAGCGGAAGCAACTCCTCTGCATAAGCATGTTAACTTCAGAATAATGCCAACAGGAACAACGGCAAAACACAATATTTGGATGCAGATGATTTTAGAGTGTTGAAAGACTTCGTTCGACATTTTTCAGATGGTGTACTCTTGTTGGATTCCGACATTGATCCTAGTTAACGAAATAACATTATCAAACTATAATCTTTGATACACAATCAATTTTCATCACTACAGTACTTGAATCTATTCAATTATTCATGGTATAGAAGCAGGTACTTTGAAGAAATACGAGAAGTATTCGAAAATCTTGCTGAATTTAGCTTCGGAAATTTTTCCAAAATGCAGTACGAAATTAAGGGTTTCACTAACGCTGCAACTTAGACGTTCATGGTGTAAGTAATCCTTATGCCTTCAATACCTTTTCGATGATTAGGTACTACGAAAGGAGATTCTTGTATAATCTACCTAGCTATGTAAATAACAAATGACAATCGCCATTGTTTGATGCCAACTTACAGTGACATTTATCGATTTACTTACGACTTTTTGTTCAAATTAGACAAACATTGCAATTTATGCAGAGGATTAAAGTGTGAGAAATGAGTGAAGTAAAGCTTGAATTTAGAAGCGTTATAAAATTCTTAACAAAAGAGGGAAACGGATCAAAAATTATTTATGAAACGATAATCGGCATATATGGAGAAGATACGGTGGGACAGAATCAATTCAAAAAGTTTTAAAATGTGGAAGGCCTGTGGAAGCACAAAGCATCGAAAACATTCAAAAAGTTGAAGAAGTGTCAGAAACAACAACCTTCAAAATTTTACTTAAAGATTTGGGCATGAATAAAGTCTCTGCACGTTGGATTGCAAAACTGTTCACTCCCGAGTAAAAGTTGTGTAGACAAGAAATATGCGACGAAAACTTAAAAGCTTTAGCAAATCATAAGGACTGTTTTTCAAAAATCATAAATGGTGATGAGGCGTAGGTGTATTACTGGGATCCACCAACCAAGCAATAATCTATGCAATGGGTACACAGGGGATCTCTACCACCAAAGCAGGTAAGGACGCAATCTTCGCCAGTAAAACTAATGGCTACAATATTTTGGGATGCTGAGGGAATCTTGTTAATTGAATATATGAAAAAAGGCACTAAAATTACATCAGATAAGGATACAATTAACCATTTAAAAGCAGATATACTGTTAAAAAGACCAAGTAACCATGGACAGAAGATTATGCTGTTTCATGAGAACTACAAGGTGCATAAAACTCGAAATGTTGAAGAAATAATCCGCACTGTGGCTTCCTAGAGATGTCACATCCACCCTATAGTCCCAACTTGGCAGTAATCGACTATTACTTATTTCCTAAGCATTTTCTGGGACAACGTTTTTCTTCTAATGAGGAGCTAAAAGACTCTATAGAAGAGTTTTTTGCAGACCTACCGAAAGAATTTTTTTTCGAGGGTATAGTATTATTAGAGAAAGGTTGAAGGAACCTATGTTGAAAAATAAAATATTACTTTACGTTCAATTGTTTTCCTTCATAGCTAGGTAGATTACATAAAAATCTCCCCTCGTATTATTGTTCTCCCTTTAAAAAGCAGTCTATATATTAACAAAATGAATGTATATTTATTCACTTTGAAATATATTAATATTGAGCTAGAAATAAGCATAACTGCCTTAATTCACTAATGCCCCTATTTTTATTCTTGCAAATAGGTGTCACATGGAAATAAGTTTAAAATTAACAGCACACTATTAAGCAATGCTATGTGTTACGGATAATTCATTCTAACATTTGTGAATGTCTATCTTTCAGTGACTTGCGATAACAGACTTATCGAAGAGCATTGTTACGGAAAGCTGCCACTTTTAGGTTATATGGATGAATATCATAACAATTTTGGTTCTTATATTCTAAATTTTAATTTATTCTGGCAAAAAAATCCACTTTATATGTTTATATTTAGAACTTACAATTAAAATAATTATGTAAATTAAATATTAAATTGATAAAACATTAAATGTTGGATTTTCCCCCATTTGATAGAATAACTACATTACGCGTGTAAATTTAAAATAAAAATATAATAACAATAATAATAATAGCAATAATATAACAGCAACGCTAATTACAGGGTTGATTACATAAAGAGATACATAAATAGATGATTTATATTTAAATGCTGAACGCTAAAATTAAACATAAAATCTAATTGTTTATTAGTACATAATATACCTTTTACGTCTAGTCATATGCGAGATTAATCAATAAATCGAAACCTATATCCAACCAAAGGCATATTTTATTATACAGGGTTGCTTTGAAATAGTTTCAGTAATTTTAACTATGTATTTTTTAAGTCCCATATACCCACAAAAAAATAATAAAAAAATTAAACAGCTTTAATTTAGGTACAATCTAAGTTAGAAAATTCTTGTAAAACCTTTTCAGACCTCCGATTTGCAATATTTATAGTCAGAAGTTTTATCTCAATTTGTAAAAAAATCACGTGCGTTTATCCCAGTCTTACTCATGTTACAGGTCATTCCAGTTCAATGTAGTCGGACATCGCCGTGTATTGGTAAACATTCACGATAATTGAAACTAATAAAAACAACTCGATCCAGTTATTAAATTTAGTTTGGCTGTTTTTATGGAGGTGAAATTTAACAAAAAATGGAAAAATCTTCGTTATTAAAAATATTATCGCTTGCAAAAGAAAATACGTCTTATTTCACAGAATTAATTTGCTTTTCATTATTTCTGAATTAAAAGCGTTATTAAAAAAGTAAAACTACATTTTCTCTTGACCGGCAATAAAAACGTTTAGATTTTCGTAATTGTTGTACACTTTCTTACACTATTGAACAGTTTGTGTTTTTTTGTGTAAATAGGATTTTACAGTAAGCAAATAGTGGCGGTAGCAAAAAATTATTAATACCCTTTAAATTATTGCAACTATTTTAAAGAATTCTTAGTGTTTATAAATTCAAAAAGCATTACACATATGCATATGGTTATAGGTTTCATACAGCATGTTAACGTGTTTTTCACGACAATAGAAAATAACATTAAATCACAATGAAATTTATTTTTAATTTTCTTTTAAATAAGAAAACTCCGTATTGTTTAATTTACCAGCTGTTAATAAAAGATAAAATGGGTCATAAGTATATCAAGGTCATGTGTTAAGGAGAAGTTAGTTGTTGAAATTCAATACCTAAGTTACGTGTCTCGCTAATAAATAAAAGTTAAATGATCTTCAAGTTACCGATTAATTAAGTGAGCAATGCTAGCAGTTGCAATCGCGTCTGGAAATCTTACGACTTTGGTCGCTCATTTGAAAATACCCGGTACTTCTGCGTAGTAATAACAAAATCCAGTTGGTAAATTATCAATATTAGTTTTACGTCAAAATCTCTTTGTAAATTTATAAATAATATAATTTCATTTTACCAACATTTATTAAAAGCGCAAGAAATCCAAAGTACGTTTTATAAAAATTAGGAGCATTCCTTTCTTAAAAATACTTATTCAACAGTTCCCGCATGAAGGCTGTCAAGTTTGAAAATATACGTTAACACCTCTCTTCTTCTCCTCCTTCAAGTTCAAGGAGAAAATACTTCACTTTAAGAGTAGAGATCGTAATTCGATCAAGTAAAGTTGAAAAGTTACTCGTACGTCGAATTAAGGGATTAAGCTATTATCGGATTGATCTATTTGCGCCTAGGGCGAATTTCTAGAAAAGGATCAATTCCAACTCCCTGTCAATTTGAAACCCAAGGTGTTGAACCTGACAAGGTTGCATTCTACATACAGCGAACATACGAGCCCGTTGCCTGTAACCGCCGATTCTTCCGGGAATTCCGCAATCTTTAGTTCACTAAGTAAGTGGCATATTCCGTTATTTAGCTTCCATCGATCTCCACCTTCGCTAAATTATTCCGGTTGGGGAAAATCAGCCGATCACGTAGCATTACCAGACAAGTTCGTTAAGACTAGAATTAAAAGACTAGCGTTTGTGAATTTTTAATAATTTATAATATTTGGGGTCATTACGGCCAACTTATTTTGTACATTCTAGATCAGTTTAATTTTTAGCAACACAAGCGCCCCTTGATTTAGAGATAACACATTATTGTTCCCGTTATTTACATTTGGGAATAACATGTAATTTATTAGTTGTATGTCCTGTGCTTTAATTTTTATTATATTCAATTTTCAAGTACAGATGTTATTTTATTATATGTAGACCTGTCGTGATAACCTATACTTTCTTTCAGGACTTAATTAACACTTTAGTAATTATTTAGTTTAGGTAATCCGTCGTGATTCTACCTTATCGAGAATAAAATCCAGCAGCATGCATAAAAAGTGCTAAGTTACTGTAAGTACACATTAACGTAAACCTTGATATAAAGAATTAGAGATCGGTTTCTTTGTCTTCACGTCTTTATTATAGCAGCATCTCTAACTTTCAATTATCCGTTATTTATTGGTAAAGACACAGTGGCGTCCTTATCCACGATTATTTTACTCTTATTCATGGTTATTTATTGACTTTTGAACACCTAGGAAAAATCCCTGAATGCTAACTTCCTTAAATTTAACGCAATCGTAGAACCTACCCCATTCTTCACTGTGGTGGTCGGAGTAAATCGGTTTGTTAGGGAATTGCCAATTTTAACAACCTTAGGGGCGTAGGACCCGTTTGGAAACGTTATACAGTTCCTAAAATATTTTGATTTGTGAAATTTTTAAAAAAGGGCTTAATGGGAATTCATAATCTCAAAAATGTGTCTCTTTTAATAAGTAGAGTTGTAATTTAGACATATAGTATACATAGAGAACTTAAAAAGAGGTTTCCGCGAATAGGCAAATAGAAAGCACTACTATTCCTACTATAGGGCCTCAAGTTACAAAAATTTAGTAATTCGCGTATATGAGGGTAATCAATTTTACCATGTAATAGTTTATAAAAAGCAGTTGTTCCCTGGCCGACTCCTTGATTCCTAAGATTGCATTTGAAAAGTATCAACAGTTTGATTATTAAAACTTTGAGAAGCATAAATGCCATTAGTTTTCATTCAGAAATATTTTAGTGGCCTATTTGTATTCTTTTAATTTCATATTTACAATTTTCCTAAATAGGACACCATGCTATATCTTTAAACAAAAAAAGGAGAATACAATATATTAAAAGGATTTATGCCTTTAAATTGCTTCCAGTTTGGGAAACTGTTTAATTTATTTGGCTCGTAAATGAAAGGTCCTTAGCAAAAGTATACTTAAGTCTTAAGTGTATGTTCAACGTAGTATTTCAATCTGATCATTCGGGTATACACAAAATTATGTACGAAAATACCCTACATTTACTTACATTTAAACTGAATTCATTACATCAACACTAATTACAGATAGCTTTTAAGTCATTTTGTAAGGTCATACAATCCGCTTCTGATAGAATAGGGAAAAGATTTTGATACTTGCTGCAAACATTAATATATTTGGTTTAATTTCGTTACTGATATTAATAAACAACAAAAAAAGGCAGAGGTCCTGAATTGGAACCTTGAGGTAATCCTTATGGTGTTATGTATTTGTTAGACTTAAATCCATTACTTGAAACATAATGTGTTCGATCTAAAAGCTAAGATTTAAATAATAGAATAAGACCGTTACTAAATCCAAAGTTGCATAAATTCTTCAAAATAATATAATGATCTATGCAATTAAACGCTTTGAAAAGATCTGTGAATCTATGAGTGAAACGGCTTAATTTTGTAATTGTATGCTATTTATATAAAAAACCGTTGTTGGGCCCTCGTAATTAATGATAAAAATTACCCTATTCTCACATTAGAAAACTAACATAACCCAATACCCATTTAAAATTTCTAAAATTCTTGTTAATAAAACTACCCTAACAGTATTCCTAAGTTTAAAAAGAAGTTGTTCAGACTGCAAAGGTGTGCTGTTAGAAACTGTGGGTTGGGATATAAAAATCTATAGTGTAAAAAGAAAACTAAAACTCGGAGGGACACAAACTGATTCTAGAAATAAAAATTTCCATAGTGAAACGTCTTCGGTTGTAACAAAATATAAAAAAATCAAAGCCGTCCCTGAAACTACGGTATCTATTATCTAAGACTCAAGCAGTAAAATCCAGGGGAAAGTTACGAAACAGATGCCGACGCGCCGCCAAGTAACGGTTTCCAACCACCAAAAACACAAAGTAATAGTTTAAATTTGATACGCTTGATTAGTTAACTAGAGAACGCCACCAAGTTAATAAAAACCAGGACAGCGCAAGAAAATTTATCTTTAGATCGTCGAACACGATGATGAACTAACCAATCGTAACAGCTTTGAGAAAGATCCTTTGACGTTCAAAATGCAAATTCTAATAAGCATTGTGCTGGCAAATCCTACTCAAGTAAGTGAAAGATTACCATTGTCCAGTAGGCGCAACTATGTAAAGTTTAGGAAAGAATAAAGCTAAAGTAAATTATACATTTCAAAATTTATAAAAACAAAAGGAAGTTCAAGAAACTAAAGGATTCCTACCAAGTACAACTGGTTTGCATAATAGTTTGTGTCTTGGACACAAATCCATAAATACTAACTGGATAAAGTAAAACTAACCAAAAGTAAGAAATATTTTCAACTTTTAGTTAATAATGAATCAAGAATTTGAAACATAAGTGAATGTTTTAAAAGTTTTAAGTCTAATACTTTCTTTGTAACGAAGCAAAGACTAAATTTACAAAAACCATTTTAACGTAAAATTATTTAATTTCAATCCAAATTTAACCGCTACTACTTGTCGTTTAAATCCCTTAGTACTTAAGTACTTTCAACTGCATGTTTAGATTTTTCAGGCAGGGATCTATCCATATGACTATAGTAGAAATTTAACCTATTTTAGTATTTTAAGATTTCTGATTGCATTAGTTTTATTTAGTGTTTTTTCTAATTTGAATTTAAATAAATGCATAGAACTCATTTGATGGTTTCCTAATGGTGCAAACATTGGCCGTAAATAAAATTTGGTGTGACCCGCTAAATTAAAATAAATAAACTAAAAGTAAAGTATAAAAATTTACCGACAGAGAAATCGAGTTTGGATAGTACACATACTATGTCCGGAAAATAGGGTTATTTACATAATAACATCTGGAAATAGCTTAGCTACCTTGATTAAAATCTGAATGTTACGTTTTAAGTCAAGTACGTAATAAAGTGATTATAATAAATTGTTTAATGTTGTGTAATGGGTAACCATCCCCGTATTGATGAATTGATATACATATAATTGTAAACGTTACGATTAGTAGAATCAAAACGAACTATTTCAAGTACATTATCTTTACAGGATGGAAATTGGCGTATAATTTGATGTTTGATATATCGATTGTCAGCTCCGCTGTGTTTTTAGTACATTTATTTATCAAGTTAGGGAAATTCAATTAATAACTACCATCAATTTCTTTTGTAAATTAATTAAAATTT
>JAHWXV010710395.1:0-11062 GCA_024586415.1 Phrixothrix hirtus | reverse complement strand
AGTTATCATTTGCATAAACCTTGAACCGATAAAGTTACTAGATCTGTTTAAATATTTCCCGCTAAAACCTCAAACAATAAAAATCACACTGTACATTTATAACAACATTGAACTTAGAGATACTTAAGGTACTCTCAAGCATCAAAAGTCTGGTACCGGTGAGAAGTATAAATGATGAAAGTTTCATAAGTGTGGCAACGGTG
This sequence comes from Phrixothrix hirtus, assembly GCA_024586415.1. Taxonomy (NCBI): domain Eukaryota; kingdom Metazoa; phylum Arthropoda; class Insecta; order Coleoptera; family Phengodidae; genus Phrixothrix; species Phrixothrix hirtus. The sequence goes on along the minus strand of JAHWXV010710395.1, from coordinate 10,859 downwards.
CATGATGTTTGGAGCAGGGCGTACAAATATTAATGGCGCCAGTCTATCCTTTTCAATGAGTGAAGCAGGTGATTCGTGAACAACGTCAGTTCACAATTTCCGAGCCACGTGGTGGTTTTCTGCAACTTTTCGGTCATCGTGTTTTCCGAAAATATTAAATGACCGTCACAAATCGCAGCCAATGAACTCAACCTTATCTTCTCTAGCACTAGCATGAAGAAACAAACGGGTTTTTGAACAAAATTGTGATGGAGAATAGGACGTGAGCATTTTTCGAAAATGAAGAAGCAGAGAAATAATCAATATAGGGAATATATACTCATTCTCCAAATAAATCAAGGAACCAACAAAAAATGTATGGCTACTAAGCTCAAGGACCAAACAGAAGTTTTCTTAGTTGAATACATGGAGCCTGGGGCGACAACCGCAGTAGTTTCATACTGCGATTATCTTCAACGCCTACAAAAATCAATCCGGAATAGACGAAGAGAAATGTTGTCATTGGACATTGTTTTGTTCAATGACAATGCTCACACTTACACAGCAGCTGCGAAAAAGTCGCTCCTGCAAATATTCAAATGAAATGTGTTGGATCATCCGCTTTACAGCCTAGACTTAACATTGACTGGTTTTCATCTGTTTCTTGAGATGAAGAAATGACTAGGAAAGCAGCATTTCGACTCAAACGAGAAGCTGCATACTACCGCCACGTATTGACTGATGAAACAGCCGCCAGGCTATTATAACAGCAGTATTAGAAACTAGCGCCGCGATATGACAAACGTTTAAACGATTCCAGCGATTATGTAGAGAAGTAATCTCAAGATGTACCTAACTTTTTGATGTATTTATTTCCTGCTTCTATTTCCGACAATGGATCAACTATATCAATTCCTATTTTTTCAAAAAGGGTGTTCACTTTTTATTGTCTCATCGGTGCTTTTCGCTTCCACACTCGACTGGGGTCGAATGCTCCTAGTAGCGCATGTTACACATTTTCGGCGCCATTCCTTAACATCGTCCCTGCAGTTCTCCCAATAAAATCACTCACAAATCTTTTTCTGAGTTTTATTTATACTCATGTGTCTTCCACATGAACAATCATGTAGTTATCGCAAAACTCCCACTACTTTGTTTTTAGAAACCACCAACTCCATTGGTCTTTCATTTCCATCATTTTCTAGGGCCCTTTTCAACAAGCTAGTCTCAATTTTCAAAGAACCCCATGAGATCATATGCTTTAACAATGGGATTGAACGGGGTCACCTCTTCCCTACTTGGTCTATAATCTTCATTCTTCCATTTTAACAGCAACTTCAAATCTGAGTCGCTTTCTTGATCTTCATTCACATTATCCGGTTTCCAGTCATTGATTGCAATAGTGTAGTTTGCGAGAAGTTCTTCAACCTTTCGCTCCTACGGAGAGTGGGGTTTGTAATTTTTTGACCGAAGCCCTCTTGATAAAGCATAAGCATTTCGATGATCCTTTCAGCACTATGCTCAACTTCAAAGTCATACTCTTGTAACCTTTAAATCCGACCCACTATTTAACCTTCTGGATTCTTAAACTGTAGTAGTCATTTCAACGCTACGGGATCAGTTCTCAATCCGAAATTTTATCTATAAAGGTAATTGTACATTTTCAGCAGCCTTTATCATCGCTAGCAATTCTGTACACATAACACAGTAGTTGTTTTCTGGTTTGGACAACACTCTACTGTAATATCTAATTACTCGTTCGTGTACATCTTGGATTTGCGCCAGCGTTGCACCGATGCTGATGTGGCTAGCATCGGTATCTAAAACAAATCTCTCCTGCATTCTAAGGCAACTGAGAATGGCTACGGTTACCAAGTTCGTTTAAGTGTTTTCAATGGCTTTTGGCAGCTGTTATTTCATAAATACGGTTTGTATTATTTAGTAAGTTCTGTCAGGGATTTTGTGATGTCTGCAAGTCCCCATAAAAATCGACAATGGTACGTGCATAACCCCAAGAAGCTTTGTAATTCACATTTATCTTTTGATTGTGACCATTCTCGTACAAACTACATTTTCGTTGTGCGAACTGTCACACCTTTTTTAGAAACCTCATGACCCTAGTATTTCACTTCGTTTTGAAAAAGTTGCATTTTTACGTCAATTCTGGATAGAGGGTAGTTTCCTTCTTGGTCACAATATCCAAGCGACGGTAGTGCACGCAAAATCTAGTGCTACTAAATTTCTTTTTAATAAGTACAACTGGCGATACCCAAAGAATGCCGAACAACTCTATAAACCCTACACGTGTTATGTCCTTAATTATCTTCTCGGCTTCTTCTCTTTTGGATAAAGGCAGCCTGCTAGGTCGTTGAAGTATTGCTGAGCATCTCCAGTATTTATTTTCTGTGTTAACGCGTTTGTTCTTCTCTTTAAACCGTCATCAGTGGCAAATACGTCGGTATATCGTTGGATTGATTAGCTGGCTTTATTCTTTTGCTCATCGGAGCAAGGAGACACTTAGATAAATTCTTTACAGGCAGAGAATACTCACCGGTTTTAATGCAACGTATCACGGATAAGATCGCATAATTCGATGCCCTTCTTTAGAGTCATCTGGAAGATATTGATATTCACAAACGAACAGGTGTTGTTTGTTCGGCCTCGATCAACACTTTCAGTTATAATACCACGGCTAATATTTATATTGTTGCTTATTAGAATTCCTACCTATCCTGCCGGAAAGTCTCCTCTGCTAGAATTATCCTTATCTCGTGGTCCTCTCGTCGACTGATTGGCATCTTTTCGTTATCATTCTTCAAGTCTAAAGTGAAGCCAAACTCAAACATTATATCTATCTATAATTATTTCACCATGAACGGATGCACGGTTCCCTGTAGTTATACATACATAATAACAGCTGTAAAGGCAGTAATCTTCCATTCCTAGAATGTTTGGTTTCACTATTGTCTTCGTTGCTTCTGAATCCAGTAGCATTTGGATCTTCTTCCCTGCCATTGCTTCATTAAGGTAAAACCTGCCATGTTTATGTTTTAACAATACCACTTGGATAGTGACTTCCGAGACATGGCTAGCTAAAATCGATATCCGTCCCTTCACATCGATATTGCCTAGTTTTTCTGATGTTTTGTGTTATTGACAGAACTGGTTGCAGCCTGTTCACAATTTTACCATATATGTCCCAGTTTTCCACATGTCCAACACCGCACTCGATAGTATTTGTGCTTTAATTATTCTTAACGTTGTTTTTTCTAAACTACACTAAGAACGTCACGCAGACGTGGCAATCTAAGTGCCTGTTATATCTCAGAATTTTGAAGACCTACCACAAATATTTGCACCCCAATTTGTTCAATAAATCTTTCAAGAGACATTAGGTATGCTAATCCCACTAGCCGTGCAATCCCAGTTTCGAATTTGTGGATCTCCAATTTCTGCACTCGATTCCTTCACTGGTTACAGTAGCAGATGTTTATCACCATATCGTATTTTCAGTTTTAAAACAAGATTATAGGAATTATTTTGCAGATCATCTGGTGCGGTTTGAAGAGTATCTAAACCATCCCCACGTAAAGCCACTATTAAGGCAGTTGGCTTTTCTTTAACAGTTCACCTATTTGGTGTGGCAGCTGCTTATGGTAATTGGCTCAAGATGTCCTTTGTAAGTTATGGGTGCTTTCAAGTGTTATCTAACGCTTGCCAAGCTATTCTCATCAGCAAGCAGTTAAGGGACCTGCTATGTATTGATTTTCGTTAATTGTTCGTAAGAAACAGTAGCTGTCTCCTACTTAGTCCTGCTGACTTCTCTATTTACGGTGAAGAGAATAAATTTTTGATATAGTTCATCACACTTCTTAGTTACTTCTTCGTATTTTTTTGACTTTATCGGTGACATCCTCTATTTCTCCTTTTAATTGGCTTTGGCTTGATTTAAATTCTTCTTATAATTTATTTTAACTGAATTCAATTTCTGTTTATAATTTATTTAAGATTTCTTCTTGTAATATATTTTGACTGGATTTAATCTCTTCCTGCAATTTATTTTAATTTAAATTAATTCATAGCATGTCTTGCAATTTAGTTTTATTTAATTCATCTAATTTATTTTCATTGAATTTAATCTTATCCTGTAATTTATTTTGATTTGAATTCATCCCTTCTTGATTGGAATCCGTTCTATCTTGGATCTTTTACAATATTTCCATCAAAGATTCTATATTTTTATCGGTAATTCTTATCACCGGCATATAGCCTTTCAATTTCAAATCGCAACATCTGACACCAATGTAACGAAATTAGTCTGTTGTTTTAAAAGTATCTATCATCACTAACTTATAATTATGTATTTACAGGTATTCAATTTAATATTTATTTTAGAGTACACTGTGTCAGATTTCGTTGGCGTTCCACGCCTAATAAACAATTTTTTTTTTTAAATTTGCTGTCGTGTGTTCCCCAGTAACGGTGTGGTTAGCGGGACGACAGAAAGAAAATAAATAAATAAGCAGAGAGGTTTTTTTGATGGTTCTGTCGGATAAAACTTGAGAGACGAGTTTTCTTATACGCTCCGTGACGATGAAAAACAAGTCGAGTTTCTCGGTCGGATAAAGCACGAGAGATGAGCTTTTGTACTCTCCGTGATGTTTGGAAATTTATGTACTAAAGATTATGTTGACAGTTCTAGACGATTACGACTCTGATGGATGTCGACGGGTATAATTGGTGCTAACGCGTCACGAGACCCCCGCGTTTTGGCGGTTAAAAACAGGCGTGTGTCGTACATGAAAGAATCAGTCGTGTGAGTGATTTCTTTTTTTGAAGTATTCGAGTGAGTGTAAGGTTTCCTCTGGTGTATTGTCGGAACACCAGGCCTGAGAAATTGAATAGTGTATCTCTGGGGATTTACCTGCCTTTTTCCACCCCGGTTGCAGCTTCTTTGGACCTGTGAGGTGCCCCTGTTGGTGCAGGAATGTAGAAATAAAATCACAACTGACGATTCTGGTTATGGGTAATCGAAAAATCTGGTGAAGTGACGACTAAGACTAAGGTATCTTTATATCACATCGTTCTTTTGCTTCCCTATTGTTTACCTACAAATGGCGTTATTGTAATGTCAACGTATATCGGCGAGAATCTAGTTTAATTTACAGTCCCGGCTGCCAACTATTGTAGAGGCCAACATAAACTTTCCGTTGCGAGGGGGGCTGATTAATACATAATTCATGTCCAGCTATGGATGCATATCTGCATTGACTGTACCTAATATATTTAAACAATAATTGCAGTTATAGTAGATTGATTAATTTTCCCTGCACCTCTTGAATTAGGTCGCATTCAAGAGCCGGAGAAGTTATCTGTAAACCTTTGTATACTGTTATTTTGTGTATATTAAATAAGGCATTTCTTTAGCAATAGATAAATAGTATGAACCAACTATACTTTCATTTTGAACCTAGAATAGGTTAACAGTTATTACTTTGTATTTCAGGTTGATATGTTTTAGTTCTGGTCCCCCCCCCCTTTAACCACGATCTTAATTTATATTATTATTTGGGGCTATGATAAGAGGCAACCCCGAGACAACCCAGCTATATGCCATGGAACCGTTTTTCCCTGTTCCGAGGAACAGTTCTATTCAGTATATGGCCCACCAGGAGCAGTGGCGCCACCCCGCCCTATATTTCAAACTTTTGTATGTGTTTCCAGCGTATCCCTTAGAGCGCGGACGTGCTAGTGCAATTCAGCAGGGACCCTCCCTCCTCCGAGAAGTTAGCAGGACATCAGCATCGTTGTAGAGCGTAACGTCAAATGCGCCTGTGACAACTGGTAATGATCGTTTGTATTTATATTCATTTATAACAGCTTTTTAACAAGACAATGTTCTTAGGAAAACTAAATTAAAGGAATTAAAATGCTATTTATATAGAAAAGGTGATATTTTGGAAGATTCGAGAATGTTAATTAGACAGAATACTGATGTTATAAATTCCAACGCTGTGATCTTGAATTTATTCGTCAAGTATTCTATATTTGGTTACTTCAAGAATGTGCAAATAATTATCTATTTCTACCATCAAGCTAATTTTCATAACATGCACCTTTGGGCAGATGAAAATTCACATTCCGTGGCACAAACAAGATACCAACATAATTTTTCTTTAAACTGTGACCGTGGATTGGTCCATCTGTTTTACCACAATGCTTAGTGAAGAATGCTATACGAATTTTTTACAAATCTATCTGCCAAATCTCTTAGAAGACCGCCCTTTAGATTTAAGAGCGTGCATGTTGAATATGCACGATGGTGACCAACCAAATTTTAGCCGCATTTCGTGACAGTGGTTGAACGACGTATTCACTCAGCGATGGATAGATAATGGAGGTTCCCAACCATGGCATGCGCGCTCTCCAAATTTAAATCCACAGAATTTTTATCTCTGGGGTCATATGAAATCAATTGTTTATTCCATTCCAAATTATAATGAAAAGTAACTTTTCAGTAGCATACAAGATGCATGTCAAACTATATCTTATACTCCGGGAGTTTTTGAAAAAGTAAGATGGGAGGAATTCAAAAATTTAATGATTCCCACGATGGAAATTTTGAGGAACTTCTGTAACCTATGCGAATGTTTTCAATTACCCAATTCGTACATAATTTGACTACTTAGCAATTTCAATAAAGTTTTTCGAATTCAAATCAAATGTTTTGATTTATTTAAAAAATTGTTCTCTGTGGCCTAATTTTGCGCCTATATGGATTATATCTATCATTAAAATTTCCAATTCATGTTCAAACTGTTTAATAGGTGAATTGGAAAATTGAAATTTATTCCACTCTTTATGTTTACTTTCCGACCATATCTATAATGAACTTTGTAGTTTATTTTGATACAAGGAACACGATTGTATATGGCCAGCCTGACCTTTTTGAAACTCCTCATTTTAAATTGTAGGTTATATCCCGTATATTTGAAGGTCTTTACCTTTGTACATTCCCAGAACCTTTCTTCTTATTTAGTGTGTACCCTTCAGATGTTTTTTATACTTTTCTTTCTTGGTATCTTCATTAAATAGTGTGAAATATGCTATAATCATAAATGGAAACAAGAATTATATTTTTGCATAATGAAGCTCCTTTACATATTTTTATTGATGTTCACCTAACAGTTGCTATACTTAAATGTGCACTCAACATAACTTCAACCTTCATATCAAGCAGCACATTGAATGTCAAATATGCACTGAATATGTGGACGATATTTCATACTAGCGACAATGAACAATTCAATATACGAGGTGCTATCAAAATGCTCATGGAATACTCCTGTGCAACACAAATGTGAAATAGTACTAGCACGCGCAAATAGGAGATAGTAACCACACGTCATAAATATATGTAATAAGTTTGTTCTTGTGCAGTTGAGTAGCTGCTGCTGTATGACGATTTGCATAAAGTCTTAACTATATGTGTTTGCGAATTTTACAATGGATGCAAAATTAGAACAACGCATGTGCATTCAAATTTTGTTTTAAACTAAAAAGAAGTGCCACTGAAACGTATAAAAAAATTCAGGAAGTGTTTGGTGATGGTTCGTTTAGCAGAACACAAGTTTTCAAACGGCTAATCCAGTTCAAAATGAGTAGAATGGAGCTTGGAGGTGACGAACGTTCAGGAAGGCCTTTGACGTCGACCATGTCAGAAAACAACGCAGCAATTCAACAATGTGTTCGTGAAGACCGTCGTTATACTATTGAAGACATTTCCGCTAAATTTTGAGCGAGGAACTGAGAATGCACCGCATCACCAAAATTAGTTCCAAAACTCTTGGCAATTGACCAAAGAAAACAACAAACTAATGCGTGCACTGAGCTGAAACAATTCGCTATGGAAGGTGCTAACTTTGTGTTTAAAATCGTAATAGGTGATGAAAGTTGTATTTGTGGATATGACCCAGAAACCAAGAAACAGTCGAGCCAGTAGAAGCATCCCAGTTCGCTAAGACCGAAGAAATGCAGGCAAGTAGAAATCAATTTCAAAAGTACGATCGTTTTGTTTTTTGACATGAAGGGCATTGTGCACTGAGAATTCGTGCCACCAAGTGTAACAGTTAATTCTAAGTTCTATTGTGAAGTTTTGAGGCAACTTCACGGGGACATCAGACGGCAATGGCAAAGCTTTTGCATTACATCACGACAATTCATCGTCACGTGGTTCTTTCCATACGCGGTCATTTTTAGTAACAAATTTGATGACTGTTGCTCCCTACCCACCCTATTCGCCTGCTTTGGCACCATGCAATTTCGGCTTTTTCCCGAAAATAAAACTGCAATTGAAAAGCTGACGATTTTATACAATTGAAAAAATTCAAGCAGAATCGCAAAAAGTGCTTGACTCGTTCATAGAAGCAGATTTCCAGAAAACCTTTGGACAGTGGGGAAAACGATGGAATCGGTGTATACTTGCGGCGGAAGATTACGTTGAAAGTGACGGAAACAGTGTAACATGGAGGCGAGTTTTGGAATTTTTATTGCATCGGTCCGGGAACATTTGGATATCACCTCGTACTTGAAGACATCTTTGCTAGATCTGCACTGAGAATATTGTTACTGTATAATCTGAAAAATAAAAATAATCCAGTAGCGTAGAAATAGGTAGGGTTGCTGTTTTTTGTCTTTGTTTTTGAAATTTTCATGTCTGTTTTATTAAAATTTCAATTATAATAATTTGCTTACTTTTAACAATCACTTTTGTGCATCTTTAGAGGTTTTCGAGAAATTTTAATATAAATCCTCTATCTATGACTAAAATAAAGTTTTAAAACTATATTCTAACAACGATATTAATTAGTCTACCGCTGTAATTTTAGTCTTCCTCGAATTATTAAACAAAGAGTCCACTTTAGATGTCCTTTTTAATGTAGTGCAGATTCCTTAGGTAATATTTTGTACATAAGTTTACTATAAGGTTTTTTCTGATTTTATTTAAGGAAGGTAAATTTCTTAAGGTAGTTAAGTGCTCCAAATTGAAATTCGTCACTGCAGATGTATCTTTAATTATATTTTACTCGAAAATAGTTCAAGATAGAAAGATATTACAACAGTACCTACATTCGTTAAAAATAATCAGAATTCATAATCAATACTCCTATAAATAAGTAAAAATTGAAGTACAAGATAGAGCGTAGTAACGGGTGATTTTGAAAAAGCTGTAAAAAGGCCATGAAGTTTTCCAAATTGTATTTTTACCACCTTAAAGTACATGAAAAAGCATTCAAGAAAAGTAAGTACATAAGTTTTAAAAATAACTCCACTAAGATGACATCCGTGCAGGCTTAAACATTTTTTCATTCCAGCGCTAAAGTTATTCATCACAATTCCACACCACTGCCAGTGGAATTTGAACCACCTCCTGTCAGATACGTTCTAGCAGTGCTTCAACTGTTTGTGGTGGGTTATCTTGATATAACCCTACAAGAAAAAGTCATATGTTGTTAGGTCCGGTGAATGAGGAGGCCATACGATATCACCATTTCGAGAGATCACGTGATTTGGAAATAAAACAGTAACAACATTCATGCTTACTCTCGCCGTGTGAGAGGTTGCTCCGTCTTGTTGCAAAATGTCTCCTCGCTTACTTCGTACTGGGTAAGTTGTGGAGTAAAAAAATTTTCCAACATGTCTGCGTATCTCTTTGAAGTCACCGTCACGGCATTACCTACATCATCTTCGGAAAAGTAGGACCCTATGATCCCTAATGAAGAAATAGCGCACCATACCGTAATTTTTGTGGAATGGAGAGGTTGCTTGTTGACGTAACCGGACAAATGAAAATGGCCCTCGTCACTCGTCCATAAATTGTTTACAATATCTTCGTCTTCCTTAATTAAATTCAACACTTCTTCATTTAATCATCTTCCTTTAAAAGCCTGAAAAATTTGGATCTTGTAAGGATGATGGTGTAGAACGTTGTATAAAATCCATCGAACAGTTATTTGGGAAATTCCAGGTGTAATACCACGCCGTCGAGCTGAGCGATGCGGATTTCTTTCGATTGCAACTCATACACGTTTAATGTTTTCAGGAATACGCACTGTCTTTAGTTCCCAAGCATTTTTATCGTTGTCGACGACATGACTTTAAAGTTCTTAACCCACTTTTTAATCATAAAGACAGACGGCACCGCTCAATTCCAATTAATTTGAAAATGGGTACAAAAAGCACGATGTGCCTGTACCTAAGAAGTAGCGTTTTGATAAAACACTTTCACAGCGTACGCGCGATGCTAAGGTGTCCACTGCCCCATTGCTACCGAATACTAAGGTGTCAGGAACATGGCCGACTGCAGATTTGCTACCTACTATCAGCTGAGCACGATTCCGTACTTTTAAAAATCTCTCGTTACTCTGCCTTACCCGTTACCGAAGGACTCAGAAATCAGATGTACTTATAAAGAAATTGAAGACCGTCTTGTTGTACGAGTACCAGATTTAATTTTAGCTTTCAAACAAATTTTTGTCATTGAAAAAACAGTTCAATTTAAATATCCCCTTTTTATAAAGTATAGCTTCTTCAGAGAATACTTTTGAATGTATGTTTAATACGAACGTTTTCGTATTTTAATCCATCGAATCGCATAATGAATTTTAAGGTACATTTTCAAAAACAATATGTATAAATCAAAAACTACATATTGCTATATTATTTCTTAAAATTGATTTATTATTATTAAATCTTAATACCTAAATTTTTAATTTAATGGCCCACGTTTGGGCGTCGTATAATTGCTATGTTTTATTTGAAAATAATTAAATCTATTATTTATTATTAATGCTTTGAATGCCCGCGTTTGTTGTTCCTTT
>JAHWXV010710306.1:0-32110 GCA_024586415.1 Phrixothrix hirtus | reverse complement strand
TATATATATATATATATATATATATATATATATATATATATATATATATTGATGAGGTGCTGCTTGCTGTTGAATTAAAATGTAATAAATGATACTGTTACTCAGCGAACTATATTTGAATTGTTAACTCAATGTTTCGTATATGTTTGTATACTTCGTCAGGACATTATACGTAAACTGTACAAAATTTTTTGACATTAGTGAAAACATATAACAAAAAACAATTAGGTTAAATATAAACATTGTAACTATGATAATTGAAAATTTTAAAATATACAAAAAATCAACAAAATCTTTATATTTGCAAATATTAAACAAAAAGGAATAACTACTGCTAAGTGAATTTGTATCAGATTTAAAATTCAACACTTTACCAATTTTTTGAATACAGAACATTTCCAAAAATAACCGTTCATTATAATTATTATAAAAATCTAAAATTTCAACGTTTTTTAAATCAATTCTATGATCCAATTCATGAAAATGGATTACAAGAGCGCATCTTGTTTTATTAAGCTTGCAGTCACTTCTGTGCAAAGCGATTCTGTTTGAAGCCACGCCGATGTTTGCCCAACAACATAGATCACAACCTATATAATTAATTTTGTAAAGTACGTTCGATTAAAATGATGCAGGAATACTGTATTTTAAATTGGTAAATAAATTTCCAACATTATTATCAAAATAGAAAACAATTTTTAAATTTTTAAATTTTTAGCACTATCAAAAATTTTTTTAACTTTGTAACAAATTTCAGGAATATAAGGCAATCTTTTATAAATTAAATCATTTTTGTTATCATTATCACAATTATTTTGTACAATATTTCTAAAAATTGATCGGTTGGTTCACCAAGTTATGAGTTATCGAAATGGTTGGATGAAACTTTGAAAACTTCGTGTGGTGATTTAACTGATTTTAATATAAAAGACTCAATCACATTTTCTAGAAAGTTTAATGATTTTCAATTACCTTTAAATCACGTTCTTCTTTCATTAGATGTTGTTTCTCTTTTTACTAAAACACCTTTAGACGTTTTAAAAATTATTGAACAAAAGTGAAATTTCATTCAACTTCATTGTGAGACAAGTTTGAAAGATTTCTTAAAATTAATTAAGTTTGTTTTTGATAGCAGTTATTTTGTTTTCAATAAAAGATTTTATTTACAAATACGTGCCACTAATTTATTTTTTTAAAATGGAGGTAGCCATTTAAAATCTGAAAAATTAACTTATGAACTAGAAATTCGTAGTTTGCCTACTAAAGGCGATGTTTCTATCAAACGAAAGATTTTGAGATGTACTATTCTACAAGAAAAAAGAAGACGTAGCCTTACAACATTAGATAATCCATTTACCTTCGAACAAAATTTCCTAGCAATTTCAGAAACAATTCTTGATATATCTGAAATAATTAAACCCAAGAAATTTCTATTAAAAATATTGAATCGCAATTATTTCATCTTTCTCAACGTATTTTCGCTTTGTAACCATCTAATGAAGGAGAAACAGCTAAAAAATCTCGGTGTCTACAGAAATCTTATTAATTGAAGACAGTATTTTAGGTAACAGTACAATGACTAAAACAACTTCAGAGTCACAAGATTTGACAAGATTTGCATTAGTATGCTGAATTTAAATATTTTCCAAAATTGCATTCGTTGGTAAATGTAAAATATATTCTAAAAAATGTGTTTTTCATTAATATTTTTAAGAATGTCGAACTTCAAAAATTAATTTCATAAAAACCATTCATCCAAAGCGGCTTATAGTAGGATATATAATTTATTGGACATTAATATATAGTTTTAACAAATTATAATGCTATTGAGTTATTAATAACGCAATTGCAATCAAGAATTGCGAACGACTCTATTTCGCTCATTTGAAGATGTATTCAAAATATTCTTTCTATTCATTACACAGGTAGAGGAATTAACACGTAAAAAGAAAAGATCTACTTAAAATAAAAATTGTGAAGACCTGTAGAAATAAAAAGTTTATGTGAAAGGGCACTCGGGAAACATTCCGCGAGGGGAAGACGGGTGCGTAAACGAAAGCGGCACTGTAGGCGGATAATGTATTTCAATGATGCAGAGACTGCTATTACACAGAAGCGGCGCAATAATAAAATAGTTAAGAAGCTCTAACTACATGTAATTATTTATTTCTAACTATTTATACATATAAGGTATAACAAAGATTTATTTATAACATATGTATGCGTTTTTACAATTTATAGTAAAGCGTGTTAAAAACTATAGTAAAAAGTACAATACTTGGATTCGATTCTTTATCAAGACTGTAATATAAACAATAATTATTATTTATATTTAATTGTAACATTGTGAAACCGTAGCCCAACCGATGGAAAGTTAATAAATAATAAGTGTCATACCCTGACAGTAGTTACATACAAACATTTTCTGCACCGTCTTCATAGATTTCAGTATCAGTATTTCATCATCTCCCTCATCAGTATCATCCTCATCTTGCACATTAATGATTAATGGATCTGTGGAGATATCAATGATATTTTCCTTCACCCTATACTAAGATAATTATCCCAAACCTCCTTCGGTACACCTTGAATGGTTGATCGACAAAGCTCCAACACATATTTTATTTTAAAAGTCGTGTTTGACTTCGCTACTTTACTTTTAATATACACCCAAACCAATTCTATTGGATTAAATACACAATGGGCCATTGGAAGTCACATAATCTTCACCTTATTCCCTTGTACATCTTTGACAATTTTATCCAAGAAATATTTTTTCGGAAAATTGTATGTGCAGGATAGTTCCATCAGTAGAGCACTCATTAAATTGTTAGAATTAATATTCCTTTGGACAAAGGTACTTTTATGTTTATTAACTATTCTATTAGGCTTACTTTCGTCCACGATGTTGTAGGATTGCGGATGTCTCAATCTAGCATTGATAAGGAGCTTGATCAAGAAAAATTACTGATTTCGCGGGAATCACAGTTAATACATGTCCGAACCATTCTTCATAATACTGTTTATTCATTTCATCATGGTAATCGTCTGACCCTTTTTTACCAATGAAGCATTTCAAAAAACCTGGTAAAAATCAATTTTCATTACCTATATCTAAAATAATAACTCTTTGTCCTGCTCCACACGGACGTTTGATTCCACCTCTGCACCCATTAACTTCCTGAATGGTTTCCCTGTGAGTATAAAAGCTACCTCGAATTTCTGGTGTAACAATTTCTACCCAGCCAAATTTTAGTGATTTGCGCAGCACCATGCTTCATCAGTATAAAATATATTGCAACCCGCGTTGCTGTATTTTATGATAGTGGATAAGTAGTCCACTCGTTGAGTAGCTATATTATTGTTCTCCATAAGTGTCGCTTTACTTTCTAGTTTTATATAGATAAAGTTCATTTCTTTTACCCATTTGTTTAGCGTAGAATTACAAACTTGACGATGGATTATCTCCGTTTATCCTTTAATTCAATTTCTTTATGGTTGGAAATTGTTTTTCCATATAAAAAAGGATTGTTTGTCTTCTCATAATACCTTTGATGGAATCATCAATTTTTATCTTAGGCCTACCACTTCTGAGTATAGCTGCTGTAACTGTACCAGAAACCCTTTGTTCATGTGAAATCCTTTCAACGCTTCATGTGCTATTTCCCAGATTAATATTATTTATGCCGTCTTTTTTCCATTTCGATATTCTCATTAATTTTCAATACAATTTTTTTAAATTGTGCGGACATGTGTTGAGACATTTTATTTTCATTGAATTTTAGAAAAAGTAACACTTTCACTTTACAATGCACTGTATATCATTATGTTCTATTGCTCAAAATGGAATTTCTTTTATAAGCAAACTTAAATCGTTATCACAAGTTCCTTTTGTGGATTTCCTTTATCAATATCTATTAATTTGAGAATATTTATCAACAAAATCGGTTGGTATTATTGAAATTCTCAAAGTATGTTTACATTATTACGGAAACAATAATTTCTTATAACAGAATCATGTTTACCGGTTACGTCATAATGACCTTCATTGCGGTTAGCTACGAATTAACACATAGACAGCAATTATTTGCATCTTTTTCAAAATATATCACTTTCAGTTATAAGACAACTTTTAATAATGTGTTAAAACCAATTAACTTTTGTTGTTCAAATAATGTTAACATATCATGTAAAAAAGTAAATTTTCAATTTCTATCATAAATAACGGATGGCGGCGAATTTACCTTTTTGTTAAAAAATAGAGAAACTACAAGTACTTCCTAAACTGTAATGTACTATATAACTATATAACTTCGTTAAATTTCGTTTACCAATAACAAAGTTATAAACATTTTAAAATAAGCATTCTGAGAACATACTAAATTGTTGCACTTGTTTAAAAAAATGTATAACATTTACGAAATAGCTTAAGGTAACATATCCAAACTTCTCAATTATAATTATAAATAGATAATCAGTAAAAATTAAGCAAAAATTAGCCACGCCATTTTTGAATAAACTGGTTTGAAGGTGAACCGCCAATACCTATTATGTTAAATCATTCAGTAAGCTTGGCCGATTAACTTACAAAAGAAAAACCAAATTTTCACTAGGAGCGTGAAGCAGCTTCCAGTTAAAGTCATTTAGTCTAATCATACATAACAAGTTAAAATTTTAAATTGAATTTTCAAAAATTTATAGCAACTTGTTGCATTAAAGAGAGAAACAATAATATCATAAAGAAAATAAATAGTTGCAATTTCTAAGTCAAAATATAATATTGAATAAAGGCAAATTTCCAAAATTTTGAAAATATCCCCTCTTTGAATATCGAAAAATATAGCTGATTTAATTATATATTGTCGGGAGATACTTAAGAACAATTTCTGTAAATGCGGTAGCAATTGCCCTAATGATTACAATTTGATAAGTCAGTTCTTAGATATGGTCGTAATTAAGGCATTATCCTTGTAAGCTAAGGTTTTCAAGTATAATTCCTACATTAAAACACATGAGATTCGTAGAAATACAATAGCTCAATGAGATTACCAATTCAGATAGAAAAAACGCCATGTAGGTAATTAGGAACAATTAATTAGCTAACATAGAACCTTAATAAGTTTTAGCTCTCAGTTCATCAAATAAATTAACAGTCGTAATATATGCGACAATTTAAATTAAATAGTAATTAAGTTTGAGTTGCCAAATTGGAAGCGGCAATAACAATAATAACGAAAAACGGTCTTGCTAGTTGTCTCAAAGCATCTATAGCATGGCACTCCCACCAAAGAAATCAGCTGACTGTTATCATATAAGAAATTTAGAAAAGAACCCCTGAAAAATAAAGAAAGTTAATCAAAACAAAACGCACTAGCCGAAATTTGCTCTTAGCGACAGGTGCTTCTTAAGATATCATTTACGGTAATTTATAATTTAGCTAAGGCATAAAATAAATAAAAAAGACAAAAGAAAGGAAGAATTATAAAGCTCTATAAATGTCTTTTATTTTTTGTTGGAATTGTTTGCAATTAATTTTTAATCTCAGTATATTTGCATGCTTGTTATTTTTAAACTGTGCTGCTCTTTAACATCTATTTATTCTGTGTTTACAAGTATTTGCATGAACTGTGGTTATATTGCTTGTATAATATAATCTTTTATTATTTCTTTATACAATCATACCTCGGTAGTAAGGCCTTATAGCAGATAATCGTGTATTTAAACACAATTGAGTGAATTCTACAACATTTAGGTTGTATCACTGATATAAACCTTTTAAAATTAGCTAGCGGTTGTTTTTCTTTACAGATAATAGGTGTCGTGCTAGTGCACTTTTATGCTATTATTTTCTATTATTTTGATTTGATGATGGCGACGGGTAGTTGTGCGTTAACGGTACTAATTGTTATTTTAAAAGTGTTGTTTTCGCGTGCGTACTATACTGTAGGTATTAGTTGATTGGTGTTAGATTACTTACCCTGGTCTAAGGTTTGCTTAGGGGGTGTGGAGTGGCACCTTCCATATGAGTTATGCCACTATAAGGAGCGAGGAATCAAGCCGAAATGGTGCTCCCACAAACTCTTTGAGGACGGGAACCGGAATATTTCCCTGCAGTACTCTGAGTGTCTGAATAATTAATCCTTAATCAAACAGAACAGAATCTTTCTGCTTAATTACTGAGTTCAAAACAAAATGTGTGGGTTAACAACCTTCGTACCCTCTACGTTAGGTAGGGCGTTCCTTCCCCTCCAAATTTTGATGAAAATTCGACCTGTATTTAAATACGATTGTTTCATTTACTTTAAATTTTGATTATGAAAAGTAATCAAAATATTACAGATTTTAGCGATTTTAACAATTTGAAATTTACTTTGGAGATAGAACTAATTCACCGCCCGATACTGGGGTGGATCATATTCTATGATTTTAAATTACTCAAGAACTAGTTACTGCATCTATGGCGATAGAGGTGACTGAAAACGAACTCAACGCGGCGGCTTCTATATAAAACGGTTATCTGCGGTTTCAAGCAGAAGCAACTTTCTAACCCTTAAATTCGCATAATTAACAAGTTTAGCAATTAATTAATATAGCATGGGATGCCTAAATTAATGCTCTTGAATTAGTAGTAATAAACATACATGGCACTGTTTCTAATTGCAAGTAATTAACAAACGCAGTATTACAGGCTAAATTATATCAATTAATATGAAAAAATACAACATTGCAGCTATGAATACAAATCAATCCTTAAATAAATAAACTACATTTTAATTGAAATAAGGTAATTAAATTAATTAAAATAATTTAAAATTTTCCATCTATCGTTAAAACTAACGTACGCTTATCTAATCAGCTCAGAATACCCGCATTATTTATGTAGAGAATTCAAGTACCTTGACCTAGGCAAGTAATGTTTTGTGGACTTGGGTCAATAATCTTGAACTATTAGATTACTTCATACATGAAACTGTAAAATATACCTAATCTTAATATTGATAAATGCAGCGGTAATAAAAAAGTAAAAATAAACAAATAAATGAACATAATAATCGGTTAAAACTCGGTAATTATATAAGTAACAATGAAATGAAATATATACAGGATGTTCTACTAGTTTTAAGTTAAAGGAACGGTTTTAAATGATTTAAATATATACAATCAATGTGACTATGTCCTATTTCAACATCGAGTTTGTACTTCAAAATTACTAAATTAATTATTCAGAAAAAAGGCAAACTTGATGTGGAACATAGGTACATTAGAAGGTGTCTAAAAAATTGTACCTGTTTGATTTTATCTATTTTATTGATTTAATCGGTGATCATATTTATCATGTTTATCATTTCAATTGAAATTACACAATTAACCATAATTTATTTTTTGTATATAACCTAAATTCTTGTGCATTGTGTTATTGATGAAATTTAATTAAGTTATCTAATTTTAAAATCGTAAAACTTTGCTTTATTGATTCAATGTAAAGGGGCGAGAAGGTTTTGTTTTAACGGTAAAAATTATTCGTATTCTGTTTTTCTAGTTATGCATGGCATTAAACCGTAAATAATTTTTATAATTTCTTACCTTATACAAATTGCTTCATGTAAGCGACACCAACAAACCACCCATTTCATGTTGTATTAAAGTCGTATCTAATAGTGTAAATAGTTCAGCGCCATGAAACCATTTGCCCCAATTTATAAAATGTATTATTTATTTAAATTGTCAAATTAATTAATTTTATTTTAATTTTAAATTTAAAAATCTGAATATGTTCTTCAATTTTATCTATTTATCTATTTTGTGTTATATTCCGCTTATCTTGGGATTTTGCTGTTGATAACGACAACAATAGAAAAACCGTTGAATTTATTCCAAAAAGAAATACGAAAATTATACATCTAAATAGAGAACTTGTGCTGTAACTTAATCCTTCAAAACGGATCAAAATTTAAAATTTTGAGAAATTATTTTAATATTTCGCTACATACCAAAATAAATATAAAGTCGTTTACTACAACTGTTTCCTTAACCCCCATTACAGTTTATTACCTAAACACACCATAAATTGCCCGTCTTGCACAAAGTTATTTACATAACAGAATATGGGTCAGTCAGATGAAAATGATTTCAATACAATGTTGCCAGGGTACAAAATATTTAGTTGAAATATCTCGCTAATGAGTGGTAATAGCGGAATAAGTTCTACCACATTTTCTGCTCTATTTTAGATTTTCTGCCACATGTTACAAGAACGTAGCCCATTTTCTTTACACCCTATATATAACAATTTTAAACAGGTTAGATTTGAAAGTAGATTTAATTCTCGTAAAAATGGTATTTCTTCCTGTGTGATGAGTCGCTCCATCTTATTGGAAACTTTTCTGCTGATGCTTGTATGCAATTGGTTAAGAAATATTTGTATAATTTTATCTCCATATCATTGAGGCGAATTATATCACTAAAGTATATTGGCACTATTAGTTTTCGTCGTGAAATGACTATCCGATCACCAATTTTTGCAAGTGCAGTAAATACGAATGTGAATCTTTGCGAACTTATGTATCCGGAGGAAGAGAGCTTGCGCAAGAAAGAAATTAATATTCAATATCTTATTAGCATTCAGATTTTGAATAAAAATTGGAAAAGCCATACCGTTATGATCAGGTGGTGAAAATCTTCGAATGGCAACTAATTTGTTTGAAAATATGTATAAATCATTTTTTTTCATTTTTGATATGCATCTTATGATAAATTAGCTTGGTATGTGGCCTTCAGAATGAAAAGAGTAGCTTCTGGCATAATTTTTACTATCCTGCAATGTTTTTCTGTATACGTTTTGTAGATAAACCGCTTCCGTTTCTTGGAATTATGTTACCTGCTTGTTTAAACGGAATCACTGAATGATACAATGAATTTACAAATTTTTCATGAACTGTTAAAGCATCTGTTTATTTTAGTGAAAATTCATCCATACAGTCCTATGATAAAATAGTTCCAAATACTATTTACCTTTTTAGGTGACAAGTACCCTTCCACAATGTAAGATATTTGCTGTGTATTCAACACGATTTTATTGAATATACTCTACAATTATTTTAATTGTCTATTACTTGATCTTCGAGCAATCACGGAAAAGAGATATTTAGCGCAAGCTGTCCATTTGAGTATGTTTTACCAAAAAATTGGAATAAACTAAGAGATGTTTTCTTATTAATCTAACGAAGAACCGTTTTTTAATGATAATTTGTTATTATCAAATACAACAATTAGGTACATATATCTTGAATTAAAGTTAAATTAATACGCATATTTTAAGAATCCATCTAATAAATTAGAGTAAACTTTCATATCTACATGATGATTTTTATTAAATATTATGCGTATTTTCGACACAAAATCTTTAGAATGGGAACAGAAATATATGTAATTTTAGAAAGTAAACAACCATTGAATGTACCGAAAAGCATGTTAAGGCTGTTTAGAAATTGAATGGAAGAGTTGTACAATGGAACACTGTAATACACCCCTTTCTTGGTAATGTCGAATCTAAGTTTCTAATTGAACATATTATTAATACTAAATTTAATAAAAAAATAACGTACAGCGTACTTCCGTTTGAGAAAATTATATTTCACAACTGAATAACAAACTACGTACATTATCCAGTAGGCGGTTCTAAACAGTGGTCCCTGCAATTTTACACTAGTGTGAATTATTAAGTACGACAATATTTAATCACTCATTTGCATCGATAATTAGCTTTTCCATTTTCCTGTTTGACGACGAAATTCAGCGTCACCCTTAAGTATATGAAGTTATTAATTCTTTGTTGTAATTTCAAATATTATATCCCGATCAGTGCATTATAATAACCAGTGATTTAAAATAATTTAACGCGGCATTGCGATTTAAGCATAAGAAAGAGCAACAGTAATAAACCAGTCAATTAAATAAGATTTTTATTTTTTGTGGGATACTTTTAGTCTTAGTTAAATAAATTAGGATGTAATTACAGCGCATCTTGTACAACGATATTCCTTATAGAATCTTAATCAATAAACCGCGATGCGATAATTTCCTTGGGAAGTATTTCCAAGTTGGGAAACAATTAAATTTCGTTAGCCGCTACATTCAAGTCTAAACAATTTGTTAAGAATACAAAATTAATAATAGATAGATGTTTTGAATTATATAAATTTAAACGCTCAAGAGAAATTTTTGTGCAATGTCATTAAATTATTATTCTGTCTATAAAGTCAAGGGGAACTAGACAGTTTATGTTAGAGGAAATGAAATAGGCATTTTAATTTTGCTATAAATAAAGGAAGCGTGAAAAGGAATATAGAAAAATTTAGAATGTAGATAAATTCAATTATATAATCACGGAACTTTGATATGCCACATTATTACAGTGGCGTCAAAATCAGATTCAACCGGGTGATTTACATAGAACTAACAAAATCCTTTATATATTTATTTACAAACCAATAACGCGAACTACAGTTTCTGTTATACCTAAAATTTGGAGTATCTTTGGACTATTATTGTCCTGTATAGCACAATTTGAAAATGGATTCCATTCTCCCTAGGGCACAACTAAACAAGTCGTTCTATGTTACTAGCTGCTCGATTGAGGCCACTAATGTCAATACCGCTGATTTTGTGGTTAGTATTGTGATTCCAATCGTTCACGGTCAGGGAGCGCGAAATGTAAACTTTCATTTATGTAAGTCCATAGGAAGAATTCCGATGTTGCTAAATCCGGAAATCTCAGTAGCCACAGGATCGTAAAAATTATACGGTTGGCAAAGAAGTTTGCAATTAGCACCATGGAGTCGTGTGAAGTATGGCATGCTGCACCCGCTTGTTGGTAATTACCTTGAATCAGTTAGATATCGAACGGTTGCTCATCAATATTCATGAAAATCTACCGGCACACTGTGCCGATTGAGGGGAATTAGCTCCACTACTCTCTATGCGGATATTGTGCACAAAACTCAGACTTTAATTGGATTTATAGGCGCTCCATGAACGACATTTCGGTTTACAGTAGCTCAATATCGTGGATTCGGAGAATTCAAATTCCACTTACATCGAACCAAATCTCATCCCTGAACCACGCAATGGTAAATGTGGCTAGATTTTTGAAAAAGCACGTCTGAAACCAACGTCAATGATTTTCTCGTTGATACGTATTTGCTTCCTTCAACACATGGACAACCATAACCTTATATGACGTTAAGTGAACACTTTTCGCAAGCCTCTGACATATTAGGCAGAAATATCCGGTCCCCTCTGACAAATACTTTAATTGATTGCAGAGTTAACAGTATAGTCATGCCTGGATATCCACAGAAATGGTGGGTAGATGGTACGGACGATATTTGCCTACTTCAATCACCAAAGGTTCAGTTTATTCCAATTTGAGTACCAGTGCCACACTTGTGTTACCTTTGAGAGAGCTATAAATACCAAATTCTGGAATTTGCATTCCAATATCATTGCACAAGGAAGAACCGTTGTTGTAGCGTCTATAGCATTGAAATAACTGCATGGAATAACGAACACAACTGCGCTAATTTGTGACAAGGCATAAAACTCTCATTATTCTGGTCAATTTGGAGCTAAAAATAGGCGCTGAATGACTTTCAAGCCGAAAAAGTAAATAAATAAGTATGAATCACCCGGTACTATCTTCTGAATTTACAAGTTATTTTATTCTATGGGAGTCTTCTTGTGAAATTAAAAAGAAAATATGCCCAAAAATAAATCCTACATATGAATGAATTCCTTCATCCAGAACTTTAAGTTTGTTGCATAAAAGTCATTGTAAAATATCATTAATCTTATTTTTAAGTATTGCGAATTTTGTGAATTAAGTGCTACAATTCGACTTTTTCTTTCTTCATCCAAGGAATTTAAATTCGTCAACTTCCAAGCGATTACGGGATCCTTTCTGTAAGGGATGCCGCCGTTTTCAATCGTGCAAGTAGATTCCATGGTTGGATTACACATATGATGTAAATATTTTTTGAGATATTTAATAGGGACGACTATATTAAACCATTAATTCATAATCAAATAACTTTAAGGTTATTTGTAGACGAATTAACGGGTATCGCTTTTATTGTATTGAATTAACATCAACGGTTACATCAAAGTATTCTGAATATCGGCATTACATACCTCACCATTTGCATACCAATCAAATGCAATTAATGTTTATGTTATAAAGAGTTGCTTGAAGTGATTTCAGAAATTTTAATCTTATATTCTTTACGACTGATATGTTCACAGAAACTAAGGAAAAAGTTCAACAGCTTTAATTTGGGCCCAATCGAATTCAGAAAATGTTTGTAAAACCTTTTCGAGACCTTTAATATACAATCTCCATAGCGAGAAGTTTAATCCCAATTTTTAAAGAAATCTCGTACGTTTATACCATGTTACTGACCATTGCTACTGTGCAACACATTGATAAACTATTATTATAAGTGAAATTGAAAAAAATCTCGATTCTGGATAAATTTTAAAGAAATCTCGTACGTTTATTCCATGTTACTGACCATTGCTACTGTGCAACACATTGATAAACAATTATTATAAGTGAAATTGAAAAAAATCTCGATTCTGGATAAATTAGATTTGGTTATATGTAATGGTTTGCTGACAAGCTCTTTAAAGTTTTTCTTGGATGTAAAATTTATCAAGAAATGGTAAAAACCTTTTAAATTTAATTAGTAGATGTGCAAATTTTGAGGCTAATGGATAGTTTGTGTTATAATTAGAACACGTGCGCTTTTTTGGCAAGTTATTTGTTAATAATAAAGGTATTAGTTTGGTATTTTGTAACGTTAACTAGCTCAGAAGCAAATAGGTAGAGTAGGGAGAGGGGTATGGTGTAGCTACGGTGATAAAGGGATTACAATAAGATGTTCTTCTCGGTATGAATTTTCTGGTTCGAACTAAGTCGAAACTCTTCTAAACTAAAGGAAAGTACAGTATGAGTAGGGCGCCAGTCGTTCACACCAACAGCAACGGGTAACACCTAAACGACAAGATGTCCACCTAAAGTAATATTATCTGCAGCACATGTTCTGCATCTGGAGCAGTAAGCCTAAGAAATCCTAAATACAACCGAAGTAAAAAAAGGAAGGACTTAAGAAATTACAACAAGTCAATTACAACAAGTAAATGGATATTTATCCAAACCCTTAATAAAAAAACAACGTGAACACATATTGCATTACATCATTATATAAAAATAACTACAAGTATTTACAGTAATTTATATCCTGGTTAAGGACGCATTTAACAATCAAATAGGATAAATAAACTGCTTTGTATAGATCAAAGCTAATCTAGAGTACTATGATGAGGCCTCGTATCTAAAGATTATGATATAACGTTACTTCAAATTTAAATAATCTAGTTACACAAGAAAAGCTACAATCAACAATACGTTCACAAAGAATAGGCTAATGCATCACAAAAATATTGATAGATAGAAATTATTTACTTAGTGAATGTCAAGAATAATAGCGTCATTAAGTTGTAAGTAAATTTTAAAATGAACTTGACAATAAATATTCGCAAGAGCGATCTAAACAATGCACGCAACAAAGATACCAAAAAAGTCATCTAAAGTAAGTCCGTTCTTTTGCAGACTAGATATAAACATTAATTAATTTTTTTCTAGAGAAATATATTTATATTGCATGTATTCATTGTGCATACCCTGTATATTGAAAATTAATTTAAAGATAGTTCTTTAGATAAATTAATGCCGTAACCTCTTATTTTGCAGTGATTGAGAAGCAATTGGATATCATTGTAATAAAAATGGATTATTTTTGAAAAGCAAAGAAATTTCGCCGCAATTATTTTACATAATGACATTTAGTTCGGAAGCTAACAATTAATCTTGTCTACGTTACGGGAAATTTATAGTAAAACCTTACATTGTAAAAACAGACTAATTTATCAACGATTATCAGGTTTGGCACATATCAAACAGGTCATGACTCGACGATACAAAACAAGTCGCTATCATTATTTCAATAATTAATTAGTGAGGAGCAAGTTAAGATTTTTGTTTACAACTTTAAGTATTCCGTTCTTCAGCACCGAGTACGTATAGATGGGCTTAACGAGCAACCAGCGTTACGTCGCCACCTCAACATGCAGCTATCATCGAAAGTCAGTTTAATACATCTTAATAATTAGGGCCGGAAGAATAAATCCCCATCAGTCAAGCTAAAATGTGTAGACCAAAACGAATTAGTTACCAAACAGAGAAGGATTAATTAGCGCTTACCGTTGTATCGAATACGAACAACGCCTTTTTAAATATAGCAATAAGGGGTAATAAATTCGTCACAACATACGTTTACACGTTAACAAAGAAAAGTACCAAGTGTTTCTTGAAGGCGATCCACACCCAAAAAATTAACAGAAAGTGAAAGATAAGAACTTGTATTCTATTGAATTTAATGTTTTAAAATAAATTTTCATATTTATAAACCTCAACGCCAAATAGCGATACTTACTGGATAAATAAATTATATGCAAGGAACCCTCTAAATTGTTTCAATTAATTAGAAGTAATTGTTGTTTTAAATACAAATATAACAAAAGGACTTATTTATTAAGGCAAATCTATTTAAATACGCACAGAAGCGAATTTTAACTGTTTCATATTAAAACATCTATACATATTTATCCTACAGGAAATTATACACAGATATGTATAGGGCGTACTTAAACAAATATACGCGAAACCGAAATAAACAATAACATGTCAGGGCGAGATCGTGACAATTTGTTAACAATGAAAGCCGTTGGGAAACGTAAAACCAAATGATATTCTATATGGCGAAGCCCGCAAAAATGCGAAAGCCACGTGTCTATTATATTCAGAGTGATAGCATAACATTAAAAATTAAAAAAATGTATCTATAAGATATAAAAATTACCTAAATAAGTGCTTTACGATTACCGCAATTCGTAGTGTTTTCCCAGAAATTAAATTCAATCAACTTTATTAAATTTAAACTTTATCACTATTAATAGATAGTCTAATGTATTAAACATGGACGATAGGTTTTACTATTTTTCGGTATCATGTTATATAAGTTAATTAAATGTGAATGTCCTAATTATATATTGCAGAATTTTAAGAGACGCTCTGATATACATTCACTAACTTTACGAATAAACAATTACACTATACCAAAGCACGAAACAAGTAAATTTAAAGGTAGTTTTTTATATAATGCTGTTACTGCACTAAATTCAATCCACTATTTTTTACACTACCCTTTGCAACAATTTAAGAAAGTTCTCTTAAGCATTATTAGCAAGTAAGTTCATATTGCGTATTTTCAAAAATTTTATTTATCTAAGTTTCAAAATAATAACATCCTATTATTAATGTATTTTCATATTCTAATTTTACATTTTAGTTAATTGTAATATCTCTCTTTAAATTTTTATATGTATTATATATACTATTTGTCAATTATGTATGGAGGGGTGGAAGACCGTTATTTGACGAACCTTTTCCTTTGTGATTCCACAATAAACTATACTATTATTATTATTATTTGTTTTTATACAATCATATATCTTCTCTTTCACGATTTTAACACAATTTCCAAATTTAATTGTGTAAGATAATGCACTAACATATAAAAGTTAATTCATTATTTGTGACAACAGGTTAAACGTCTATTTATTACCAATTGTAAGCAAATTACGAAGTGAAATTCGATACGTTGCTATAATATGCTATGGCGAGAATTTTATTCAGCATTTTTACTTAAACTTCTGTAATTCCTTGTAATAAATGTTAGGGGTCCATATATAAAATTATAAAATATAAAAAATTTTCAAAAAAGGCTAAACGAAATTCAATAATTTCAAAAATGTGTCTCTTTAAATACGTAGAATTATCTATTTTCTTTTTAACGACTATTACAAAGCAACCTTGTATGATTTCGAAATTTGATGAATGATGTGAATTACTCATGCCGTTAAGTTATGTAAAAACTACAAGTATCTTCTACGATTACCTCAATTCAGATCACTCTAGCAATATGAAATAATTTAGTATCAGCACATACTATAGTTTAAATATAAAAGTTTTAAACCAATTTAGAATATGGTGTTTTCTTTATAGAATTTACGTATGGTAATCTAAATAAGTAAGTTTTGACCGCACCTTATTACGTTCCACCTTTTTGGAATTCTTGTATATGACAATTGTTCAATGTAGTTATTGTATATATATTTCTTATTAGCCTTTAAGCCATTTGAAGGGGAGAAGGTACACTGTATATTTGTTGCTACCTATAAAAGCTGGCGTCTAATTAGAACAAAATGAATTGAAAGATATAGAATTTGTGACGTTTTATCTAATTTTTAAGCATAAATATATAACAGATAATCCTTTATCTAATGAATGCGTCTTTAACATGAAATATCCTTGCCCCGACAATAATTCGAAAACTTTTTAGAGTTAGTCTTTCCATTACCTTTGTTTGGGGAATTATTGCCATGAAACAAATTACCTAAGTGTAACTAGCACTGTATATATTCTGCAAAAAAATACCTTGACGTATTTTAAGAAGATTAGCACACAAAATGCGAAAATGTATTTTTTTCTTTAGGAGTAACATTGTTTACAGAGTTTTCAATGTTGTTAATAATTTTGTATCAAATCTTGCGATCGTTTGAGCCATCTAATAAAAGTAATAAACAAATAAGATAATCACGTCTACCAAAATGGAAACTGCACTTCAAGTAAAGTATTTCTGATTGTTGGCAAATTACATTTATATCACTTACAAAATGTTAGGAATCTTTCTCATTCGTTACTACAATATCTAAAATGACAGGTCATTGACTGATTATAAAAAGTTCAAGCAGTTAATTAGTTTTAGAAAAGGTGCTCAAGGTATCAAATCAAAAAGCTTACTTTTATAGCCAGTATAATAAATTACTATAACTCAACGTTTGCCACCATAGTATCGTTGAGAATGTTAAATCGTAAAATTTATTATTGGAATAGGTTAATATGTTCTATAAGAGATGGAAAGTGTGGAAAGTGTTTGATTCGAGTCCAATTTCACAGTAAATTGGATAGTTTGAATGCGGTTGGAAAGACAAACTTGCAATCATCATGTAATGTACTGCAAATATACATGAACCAGCAAACAATAGAAAATGGAAATAGTAATTCTAATCGTGGGGTATTTTTAAGTTTTAACAGATTGCATTTTTAGGTTACCTGGAAAGCTGTACGAAACGAATGAGTCATTTTTAAAGCCGACAAGTATTATGAAATTGCATAAAAAGATAGCAAGATGTTTAAATTATAGAAAGTATCTATTTTGACAGAAAAATAGCAACCATGTAAAACCTTCATGGCAATACCATTTTAAATTTAATCTATTTCATCTACTAGATTTAAGTTCCTACCATTATTTTAATTCACCTAAAGGATCGCATACAAATGGCATCGAAAGTTATTGTAAATGAGAATAAAAATTTACTAATGTTTCAATGTTGGAGTCTCTGCTATATCGTATGTTTTCGGGTTGTTATGGAGAAAACTGGAGAAAGACTAATGCGGTGACTTTTTATAAAGATCTGAAAAATTAGTAAAAATAAAATACGAGAAATATTGAAGAAGCAAGTAATTCATCATGTCAACGCATTGCTGAGTATGGTGTAGCGTAAATTTTTTTGATATTAGCTAATTTTTATTTAATTTACATTTAGTTTTATGTTTTCCTTTGTTAAATCATGTAACAAAAGGGTCACCCTAAAACTGGTCTATGTTATTATTAATGTTCTTATCATTGAAAATTGAAAAGCATGATTAGCTATAATTAAAAGCTTAAATAACGAATGATTCGTTAAGGATTTCACAAAATAAGGACGTAGTCGTGAATATAACTAAAGTAAGATTAAGAATTTTTAAATAGTTCAGTAATAACAAACAACGGTAGCACAGCGGTATGATTAGATAATTTTCATTTAATAATTTTAAGTTAGGCCGAAAAGTAATTTTTGAGAAAAGGTTAAAGCTAAATTGAAAAATATATCCCAATTTTGACAATGATTAAAAAAATTTAGGTTCTATCCATAAATTAGGTAGTGGATACACGGGTTACTGCAGCTGTTGTGGCACTGAAAGATTACACCAATTACAGGATTTATGGTTCAATTTAGTGTCATAGGAATCGAACCAACGAGAGATATTGGTTGCAGAAATTCGGTCCAAGCCAAAAAAGCAAATGTAATTTTTAACACTCAGTGACCTTCAATAATACCTAGTAAGATGCAACGCTATTTCAATAATTTGCATCTTGCTGCTTAGTAGATACATTTTTATTTAATTCACCAACCCTTAACAGTTAATTAGATCACACACAACAGCAACTCAATGCAGCTATGTACATTATCAACCCCCAACCATTTGGAATCGCTGATTCTTAAAACAAGAATGACAGAAAATAAAAACTTGTCGCATAATTTCCGATAAAGAATTTTAAACAGTCTGACTCAAAACACGCTAGCATCCGGAATTAAAGACAAAGCAAATACATAATAATTAGACTATTTAGAGAGTAACGCCTGACGCTCGCTTGTTGAGAGTACAAAGCAGCCTCGCGTACAAGTGCTTCGCGGGCCGCTTGCTGATTTGCAAAACACAGGGACGGGTTCCAATAGAACTTCAATAATTCTGTTTGTGTATCCAGGTAATTTTGTGGTTTTATTGTTTGAATTTAAATACCTCATATTATGCGGAAATCAAATAAAATTGTTTATTTTAAATTGGCCTAGAATTACTGTATTTTAAATTATTTTAAAGATACTCATTCAATACATTATGTATTGATCTAAAAGTGATGAAACAATTTTTAGTTAATTATGAATTATAGAACTTTTTACAAAGGAACGTGCATACACGTTACAATGTTTAAGGCATACCGCGAAAATGTGTGTTCGCGAAAAAATGCATTTCGCGCATTATGTGAATATTTTGGTGTATAAAATCGACTTTCAGAACGCACATTTTGGAATGTCATTCAGAAATTTGAGCTAACTGAGTTTGTAAACATAGCTAAATTATCTCATTGTGTTCGTCCAAGGGTTCCAAAGAATGTATGGCTCTTGTTTGTGGCAGTGCTGATACTAACAACTGGAACTCTCCTACTCCACTGCAAAACAAATCTTGGCCAAAAATTTTCATTTTCGTCCTTAAACAATGCAATTTACATAAGAATTGAAGCCAGGAGATCATCAGCAGCGTGTGTTTCTGCATAATTGGTGAAGCTTAAACAAGAAGATAATTGTCAAAGAAAACATCATTACTAATCAAATCAATTTCCACCTAAATAGTTCTGTCAATAGACAAAAATATCGCATTTGGGGATCAAAAACCCAAGAATGATTATCTAAGTGACTATTTGGCGTGGAATTTGGTATGGAGGTATTATTAGCACATAATGCTGTTCGACATCATACTATATTAATCAACGTTTTATGGAACCAATCGGAAGATTTGGACGCTGTTAACCTCTGGTTTCAACAAGACCGTTCCACCAGCCATACAATCAGGAAGGCGATCACCTCTCTTCCAACTCGTTTCCCAGAACGGTATTAAATGCGGTATCAATTGTCCTCTTCATTGGTGTAATTTAACTCCTCCAGAATTTTCCCGACATGTGCCACAATGTTATTCGAAATTATCACAAACGCATAAAGGCACGCTGCATTCGCCATGGTGGTCATTTGCAGAACATAATCTTCCATACATATTATCTTATAGAAAATTGTATTAATATTAAACATTTTCTGTGCTTTCTTAAACCTTAATGCGGAAACTGTTAACGGTTCGCCGCTTACTTCCCTTTCGGGAAATATTTGGCTGGAATATCTCTAAACACTTTTTCCTTGGGCATTATCATACGGAAAAAGATTGTTGCAGCAGGAAATTGTAAACTATTTCAAAATTAAACGTTTCCCTTTTTCCTGAAAAATAAAAAAGCCTGGATTGAAATGTGATACCCCATTTCATTTAATTACTAAGTTGCCGATATGAATGCAATCTAGATTACTATGAGTCGAATTTGACAATAGCGTTAACTTTACTTATTTTAGATAATACGGAAACAGATAATTTTAAGGCGGTAAGTGAAGTAGTATATATAGGGTGTTCAATGCAACACATACAACTATTTAGCTATTTAAACATTTAAATTTATTGAAGCCTTTAAATATTTTTATTCAAGGGCCGACAAACTATTGTGTAAATCAGCGCAGTAATTATTCTAAATGTTGATCTGTAATTGAAATTGAAAGCATTGTCGTATATTGGGGAATAATTATGTAGCATTTTGATGAGGGTCTTTGACGATACATTAAGGTAAGCCTTTTAAAAAAACCTGTTGTGTTCCATAAATTTTACTTTTTAAGTAACTCGCCAAAAAGTAATCTAATGATGGGTACCGTGGATACCACTCAATAGTATCTCTTCGTGCAATCCAGCCGTCTGTGTTAGTCTCATCCAATCATTTAAAACAACGCATATGCCATTAATAATTAATAATAAACTAGTAAAAACTACATTGGTGCCCAAAATGTTATCTATTTATTTTATATCCTTCTTCAAATAATGGAAAAAGCATTTCATCTGAATCCCTTTAAAGGTCTGTGGCCCTCTAGGGAAGTATTAGCTCAAATGATTGTAAGACCTTTTTGACTATCTTATGGTCACATTATATTGTATAAATTTTTAACTATAATCTAGAAATGCCCAGGTTAAAGAATATTCTAGTATGGGCAGTTGTTTAATGTACAACTAAGGAAGTTATCCATTGTAATATACTTGACTAAGTAAAAGATCATAATACTATAAAAGATGAGAAAATTAAATATTTATCCATACTTGATTAGTAAATATAAGGAAAAATGTTGGTAAAGCTCTTTAATAATTCAATTCTAAAAAAGATGATTGAATAAACAGAAACGTATTACTGTACCTGCCATTCTTCATTTATATTCACCCAGCCACACTTCAAATATCACATTATAGAGGAACTCGATACATTTAAATAATCTAAAGCAAGAAGAAAAATCTGAAATATGTTTAACGTATTTAGAGTTAGAAATAAAATATAGAATTAATCAAATTGAGCGTCTATATATTTAAACCGCAATACGCTACATTTGAACAAGAACTTACAAATTAGATTAGTACTGAAGGTTTAGCTAATCTATAGTGATCTAACAAAATCCTATACATTAATATAAATTCATTGCTCGTATTCAATGTGGAAAAATTGTTCCTGTTTGGCTTAATTGGAGATTAAAAGATAATTGCAGTCTTCATGGGCTTTCTAAAATTGTATGGGAAAGTGCCTGATAAAGAAATTGGAATCGGCTCTCTAATCAAATCTGATAATTCATCCGCTTCCTATAGAAATGTACAAAAATTATTTAGCATAAGCAGAATTATAATACAATATAAAATAATCGATTCGACTTCATAACAATGAATATAATTAATACAGTCAGTTATGTTGTACTTAAAATTATTGATATAACTCTGACAATTAGAAAATTCCTGAACAACTCGGACCCGGACAACGAAGTTCTAAAACAACAATTAAATGCTTATTAAATATTCTCATTCAAATTCCACTTAATTGGTTTCTGTATTTGAAGTGTTCAAGTATCAAGTTGTTCGATGAACTGAAGTACAGCTATTAATAATAATACTTGATATCAATTTTGACGTAGAGCAAATTGTTTTATTAATCTCCTAAATTAATTTATTTATGTGTGTTCATGTACATTCTCCTTATTGAGAATAATTGTTAATTAGATATATCACGAATAACTTGTAGTTAAAATAACAAAATGAAGTTTGTATCTCTCAAGGTCAGAATATACGGTCAGTTCTAAATGTTTTAAAATTTCTACCTTCACACAAAAAACTTAATTAAAACTATTAAGATCATTTTAGCTACAGAATCCTAAATATGAAAAATGTATAAATTTGTTATCATACCGACGAAATTTCTATAAGAGATTAGGAACGATTTTGTTTATTTAAAATGTTTAATACTAACAGTGGGATTAAGGTAATGGTGTTATTCTAAACATACATGATCCTTTGCCGTTTTGCTACTAAAAAGAATCACACTATAGAATTTTAATATGCAATTAGTAGCTCCCCTTCTCCTATGCAGATATTGCTTTATAACATCAAGTAATAAAATTAATGTATTGGACTGTATTTCATTTGGATCCCTAAGGACTCCTTAGAGATCGCTTATTTTGCGTTCCTAATTGAAAGGCGGTATCAAAATCACTTTAACTTAAACTACTAAAAACACTTATTATCGTTATTACTGTTCTTACATTAAAGTAACACCTTTCTTTAACATATAAAATTAGCATTGACCACCGAACTAACATCTGTTTCTTATGGTGGTTGGTGGTAGTCTGCTCTCAGGTAAATTCGCTTAACCCTAAGAATTATATAATTCCACTTTCAACGACAGTTCAAACATACCGGCCGCCTTGAAACACTTCAGAACTAAACAATATAAACTTACATTTATGAATAAATGTAAATTAAACTTTAACTAGCAAGCAGGATAAAATAAAAGTTTATGATAGTTCTTTAAATTCTGTTTAAAGCATAAAATGATCACTACGCGCATCCTGGTAACACGCACCATTTACTTACCGCACGCTTGACGTGGTGTATGTTGGCAAGACCGAGCGTGACGGCTCGAACTATATTTTCTAAACCTGGGTGAAGTTGGGTAACTCTGCCTAAGGCCCATGCAGCGGAGGAAGGTTGCCTTCTTTAATGATGACAGTTGTAACTACCTGTACTAGTTGGGGAAGATTTTGGAACCATTTGGTTCGTTCTTGTAATTTCGGAATTGCCTCTAAACTGCATATCTTCCAAAACATTTGAGCCATTTTCTGAATGCGCTAATATACTGATAACATATTTTCGCGAAGTGCTAGGATACTCTGATCGGAAATGGTATAAAGGCACTTTCCAATAAGAAAATTTGTCATAGTTAGTGACTCAAGGTCATCAGGATGAGAGAAAAATGGGAATAAGGGGCGAGAATTCAATACTTCTTCTATTTGGTTTAAATCAGTGCAAAATTCTTTGTACGTGAGATTTAACCGACTTAATCCCAGATTCACATATTCCACCTTGAAATGGAGTATTGGCAACAATGTACTCTCATTCTATATCTTCATTTGATAAGAATTCTTATATAAATTTATTGTTTTGATCCGATTTTGAAAATTCGTAGCGCTCTTATAATTCCTTATAAGCACCTAAAAAATTGTTTTGATCCGATTTTGAAGATTCGTAGCGCTCTTATAATTCCTTATAAGCACCTAAAAAATTGCTTCCATTATTAGAACACATAGTTCTAGGTTTGCCTCTGTGACTTATAAACATCTAAATGTTGATATGAATGCGGTCGTGGTTAGACTTGCGACCAACTCTAAGTGTACAGCGCGCGTTACAAAGCTAATATAGGTCTTAATTCGCCTGGCACCGTGGGTTTTTTTATCCTTGATCATTACTGGGCCGGCATAGTCCATGCCTACATTATGAAATACGGGTGTGTTACATTCCATTCGTTCATTTGGTAAATCACTCATTAGGGGTTTAACCGACTTCGGCTTGGCCCTAGATCATCTTACACAGTTATGGATGGTTTTTCTTGCACAATTTCTACCTGATATAGGCCAATAAGCTGCCTTCACGTGGACTAAACGGTTCTGAGGACCACGATGGAGTAAGTCTATGTGAAATTTCTGAAATATCAGTTTGATGAGTATATGGTTCTTTGGTAATAACATTCGGAATTCCTTATCCGCTCACCTAGAGGATTATACCGTGTTCATCAAGGAACGGATTTAGCGACAATATGTCGGATGTAGTTCTTAGGGGCTCATTTTGCCTGAGTGCCTTTAACTCTTTCAGAAATGTTTTGGCTTGACACAGCTTTATGAGAACGTCCAGAGTATATTGTAATTCATTTATACATAAGGGACCATACATTCGCTTGTAATTAGCTACCTTACAATTATTCATAAACCGGAATACCCAAGCAGTTACTCGCTTTAATTTATTTAAGGAAGAAAATTTCTCCATAATGTCAAGTTTTGTGGGATTTATGATATTTGTAGACAAACATATATTTGATTTCGTCACCGAATTCCCCTCATAGGTGACCTTAAAAGTTTATTTTAGGCAATGATATTGAGGTAAATTTCTAAAATCAAGGCCACGCCACCATAAGAAGCTTTGAATTAAATCGGTAACACGGCATCCTCGCGATATTAAATCGGCCGGGTTCAGTTTAAATGGGACATGTTGTCACTTATCAACCTGTGATAATTTCTGGATTAAGGCTACTCGATTGACGATAAATATTTTATAATTACTGGGTGTGGAATTTATCTAGCGCAATACGATACTCGAATCTGTCCATAGAAAGGTACTGCTTAACGTGATATTTAGAGACTGTTTAGCCTCCTGCATTAATTGTGCAAGCAACACGGCAGCACATAACTCCAATCTAGTTATGGCGACTTAAGGCAAAGGTGCCATACGTAATTTATCACATAAAATTTGCGTTGAACTATAACCATGGACGTCTATACTCTGGAAATACACTACTGCTCTACGTAAACTGCAATTAGAGAACCCGTGAAGTTGGACGATACCCAATCCTTGGGCAAAACACACCTTGGGATCACGATATCTTTCAACGAGGGTAATTGATTTTTAAATAGTTCAAACTCTGAATTAAAGCCTACGGGAATGCTTTCGTCCCATCCCACGCCATCTTTCCACAATCTCTGGATTATTAATTTTCCGGTAATGATGTTTAGGGAGATAAGACCAAGACAATCAAAAATGTGTGCCACGGAGGCCAGAATGTTGCGTTTGGTGATATGGGAGCAATGAAACTTGGGGCTTGTGTTGTACTGAATGACGTCAGGGATGGCGTTCCACGCTAGACTTGACGTTTTGTTACCTTCACGGCCACATAAAGGAATTGTGTTGTAAGAAGGGTAGATTGCTCATGACTCGATAATAGTTCTGAATTGTTAGATAAAAATTTTTTTTATGGGAAATTTAGCGCTAGCGAGTACTAAGATAAACTCGGCTTTAACTTGCTTCAACTCCATTAAGCTATCAGCTTCTTCTAGCAAGTCATACATATAAAATGGTGATTTCAAAATGCTAGCCGTTCTTGGAAAATTCTTTGCGTTTAGATCTGCCAAGTGCTATAAAGGTTTTCTAGTGAGGTAGCTAGCACTAGTTGTTCCATACGTTACCGTATTTAGTTGATAAACCTCAATAGAACAATTTGGGTTGTCTCGCCGTAATACTCGCTAAAGATTTCTCTAATTCAGTTGTACAACAATCTGCCGACAACACTCTTCGATGTGATCTGTGAGAGAAAATTGGCATTGACAAAATCTGATTAATATTTGGAAGAGATCCTCTTGAATTGCAGGGCCCACAATTTGGGTTTCATTTAATGAAATACCCGTACTCGCTCGAGCAGAATCGTCAAACACTACTCTCAATTTGGTAGTCAAAGTACTGATTTTTACAAGAGCATGGTGTGGTAAACAAAGGGCTGGAATATTTGACAATTGAATAGTAGCGTCTGGTTACTGGATAATACCAGGTGCTTGACGTTCAATTTGATCGGGACTGAGTTTGGTCATAATATGTCCTAAGTGTATGTATTTGTGGATGTATTTTATATATTCGTTCAGTTAATTGCGGTCACGCATTAACCTTTTCTCTGACTTAAGGAATATTGCAACAGCTTGATTTTTGGGATATCTTATTTGCACCAACTTGGAATTAAAAGTAATCGATACAACAAATCGACCAGAGGTATCACGCGATACTGTACGGCTAAAATGTTCTTCACAAAAACTTTCATCTGCTGAGAGTAGGGTTAATTTATTGTTTGGTTATACTTCTTCAATTTTCCAAAAGTTTTCAACTGTTTCATTTAGTGAGTTTAAATCGCTTAAGTGTGAGTTTAAAGCGAAATTAGAATGGACTGTTGAATTATTTCCTTCGCGTATTTTATGTATTCCAGAAATTACCCACCAAAGTAGGGTATTTTGAAGTACAGGAGAGTTTATTTCGAGGTTAATTTGACCAACGCATAGCAAATTATGAAAATTACTCGATCTGATTAACATGTCGATAGGCAGAGCCCGGTTAAAGTTATTGACAGCTAATCTGATACTTTCAGGAATTTCTGATTCAGTCCTTTTAAATGATATAAGTAGCAACATTTCGCCAATTTTTGAGGTAGTAAGACAACGTAGGTTGGTTTTTAATTCAATATGTACAGATGATATTTGAATATCTAGCCTTGATCTAGATTCAGAAATGCTTGAGTGTAGTCCAACTACCTTTGTGTTTAGTTTCCGTCGTTTAATTTTTAGCTTGTTTGTTAGGCTTTAAGATATAAAATTGGAGTCCAAAGCGGAATCTAATACAGTCCTTATCGTGTGCCATTTGTTGCGACAGTCCTTCGCCATTATTTGGGCAGTTGACAGTAGAACTTGCTCGACTCTTTTGGTAAAGTACACGAGAACTGTAGATGTTGGCGAATCACTGAATGAGGATTCGTTCCTATTCATGTTGTCAACATGGTTAGGTTGATATAGAGGTATCTTATCGCTTACTTCAAAATGCAACTAGGTGTGATGCCTTTTACTGCAATTTTTGGATGAAGAGTGTAACATGCAATTTCTACACAGTTTTAGTTTAGTCGCCTTATCAAAACGCTGTTTGATTGAAAGTTGAAGAATTGTAGGGCAATTGATTAAATGATGATCAAGTTGGTAATTGCTGCAGTTCAAATGTTTATTAGTTAACACGAATGATTGTTCGTAATTATTGGTTTTATGTTTATATGAATTATCCCTATTAAGATTTGTAGAAATGTTAATTTGGTTGGAATTCCCTACACTGGTTTTACCGTTATCAATGTGTTCGAGTAATTGTTACCTTAATTTTTAAAATTCGTCAATTTCTTGCAGAATGGGAATGTTTCTGGATTTTAATTTAGAAAACTGAACCCGTGTAACGTTATCTAGTTTAGTTAATAAAATGTGACTGATAAAAGGTGAACATTGCTCTATTGGCCCACCAAGGTTTTGGAGGCTACGAATATGTTTGTTTAAGTCATCGTCAAGAGTGCGCAAATTAACAGTGCAATTTCTACCTACAGTTTTTAAATCGAATATACCTTTTATACGTTTTATACATTTGGGATTATTATAGCGCTCACATAGAAGGTCAAAGTACAATTTATAATTTGCGCTTGTTGGTTGGATGTTTGCGATTAGTTGACTAACTTCCCCTTTTAAACAGGCGTGTAAGTGTAAACAACGTTCTACATCTGAAAGGGCATGATTATCATGTACAAGAGCCTTAAAGGTCTCATAAAATGATATAAAATTTTGATAATCGCCGTAAAATAAAGGAAGAGTAATCTGAAGTAACTTTGCATTGATATGTTAGAATTGCCGTTATTTGTACTGGAATTTAAAGAATCATTTGTATAAGTATTTCGCAGTTTTACTTTATTACACATATATGTGGACTTCAACGTAATGTCAACAAATTGGTTATTAAACACAAGCTCTACCCCTTCAGCAGGTAGAGCACTTAGTTCAATGCAAACGTTCTCACACTTTTCGGTATGGGGTTTAAGATTTTCTAATCTTAAACTTATTTTTGTAACACCATTTTCTTCTAAAATTGTCGGATTTAAATCATCTAAAAACCTTTGAAAATTTTCTACCTTTTCAATGGTTGATTGCGCTTTGCCAATAAAAGTTGTAAGTCTTGCTTTTTGCCATTATTCTAAATTTAAAATGTATGTAAATAAAGTAAATTGATTATGTAAATATGAGTTAAAGACTAAATTAATGGATACAAGATTTTTGAGGAATTACAGTAACTTTACGAAAACTACCTGGTAGATACAATACGGTATATATTAGGTCATTCACTTTTAATCGATTTCTTATTCCGATTGAATGTATTAATGATTTTACATATACACCTACACCTACAATTACTTAAATACGTTACAGTTTGAATTTCGTAATTAAATATCGCTTAAGATAATAAAATGTGGACAAATTATTAAGGACTAGGAACTAGTAATAGTATTTATAGGAATTTGAAGGGTTAAGTAAAATAATTAGCGTCAATCCTACCTCCTACGAAGTTGCCGTTCGTCAGGGTGTGTTGATGGTTAAATTCAGATAGTTTTACCATAATATTTCAATTATTATTTGAAGTTTTCGCTTGGGTTAGATGCAGACCATTCGGCTCGGTGGACCATGTTTTACAACGTCAAGTAATAAAATTAGTGTATTTCATTTAGATCCCTAAGGGCTCCTTAGAGATCGCTTATTTTGCGTTCCTAATTGGAAGGCGGTATCAAAATTACTTTCACTTAAAACTACTAAAAACGTTTATTATCATTATACTGTTCTTAAATGAAAGTAACATATTTTTTAACATACAAAGTTAACACCGACGACCGAACTAACACCCTCTTTTGCGGTGGTTGGTGGTAGACTTCTGTCAGGTAAATTTACACAACCCTAAGAATTATAAAATTCCACTGCCAAGGACAGCCCAAACAGATACGCAGTCCCTCATCCAAAAGGGAGTAAAAATAGTTGGTGACTGAAAATTCGCTAGGAAACGTTAGATAGCTCCAAAGTATGTTTTATCCCGAAAGAGTTTGTTTCGGCATTAAAAGTTATTAATAAAGAAAATAAAATTAATTAAAATCAAACTTTGCTCCTGTAGAGCAATGGATCATCTTGAATTAGAAGGGTGTTCT
Source organism: Phrixothrix hirtus (assembly GCA_024586415.1). NCBI lineage: Eukaryota > Metazoa > Arthropoda > Insecta > Coleoptera > Phengodidae > Phrixothrix > Phrixothrix hirtus. The sequence continues at coordinate 3,134 of JAHWXV010710306.1, read as the reverse complement.
ATTATAAGCGGAAAGGGATAAAAACACAAAAGTGGCCAACCAATTCGTGTTCCAAGTTACTTTTTGTTAAATTCATTACCAAGAAACGTAGACTTCAAACTACAACATACAGTTCATGTAATTGATTATAACTATACATATGAAGATTAAATATTTTGTTTAATATATTTCTTATTTAAAAGAAAAGGAAAATTTTTAAACGTTCAATAATCATTTCTTTAGACACAATTACTAAAGTTAATATTCTTACACTTAAAATGACATAACTACCGTCAAGAGTGACCAACATAATTACAACGGTTATTAGGTGGACAAGCGGCCTGATTCTTATATTCTACAATTTTGAATTCTAATTAACGTGTATATTGGTTAACAGATTAGCTATGAACGATATATTAATTGTCGTAGAACACTAGATGCAGACTTCTAAATCGGTACTCGTTTACAAATGAAGGTGTATTCATAGGAGCAACACTCAAGGGCGGAGTTGCTGATTTCCTTTTTGGTAAAGTTTACTATTCAAATCTCGTACCTTTTAAAGGGGGTTTTGGTACGGTCATTAAAGAACGGACATTGGTAATCTCGCGACAAGGTAGCCCCTTGGATGCACAAATGTAGCCCCTTGATTGGACAAATGTAGTCCCGACCCCTGTATTGTTTGAGGCGTCAAAAGAAATTTGCTTTCATTATATAGGATAATTAATAATCTCACTCAATGAAAATTTATATTTATTAGTTGTTATAGTGAAAATTAAGTATTTCCTTTAGTAAATTGCCTCTTTTAGATCTGACTTTTATAATTTAATTTTCTGTTCACTCAAAAACACTTTATCTAACAACCTGTCTAATTAATAGTGGCACTACTAATTATCCAATCAGTAATTGTTGCTTACTATCGACAACAAAAGTCTTGGTCACCATAAACTTAGTCGGTACAAATGTATATATAAAAATGACTTCTAAACAATTTGAAATTTTTAAATTTAAAAATTCATTTACGGAGTAAACGATTATTGAGTTAAAGAAATTAGACAACTCTTATTTAAATACTGCTAACGTATTAGTACCATTTATAGGGATAGGTATTACATTAAATATTTTATTAACGAAGATGCAGGGCCAATTAGAAATCACACGATGCTTATAGGAAGGGGTTCATGTTTGTTGCGAGTATCGAGTATATAATTTTTTTAGAAGCCACTACATATCCACAGAAATCGGTTAGATAACATTGCGATTTTCTAATACCAGAAATCAATTGTAACTTTTATCATTAGGTATGAGACGTTATTTCATACTTGCCATAAATATCCTATATCATATTATATACATGCATAACACGGACCAAAATTGTGCATTGATATTACTAGGGTTTTGATTAGAGCTTCGGAAAGTGATTGTATCTTTATATAAAAACTTTTCGTCGGGAATCAATAATAAAGTAAGTACAACACTCGTTTACTCCCTGGGTTATGATTAAAGTAGTTAATTGAAATGCGTGACGTGAGCTGGTTAAAATAAGGTAGATGTATTTTAAAAGTAATGGTTGCCTACCTTGGGGTATTGTTGACGCTATTAAAATACACGAATTCGTTCACTTTTCTTTACAATAGTCGTAAAACCCGTCTCTGACGCTTTTACCCAAGACCAATAATTAATAAGACATCTTAGTTTAGTATATATATTTAAACAATGAAAGAATCATAAATAAATTAACAACTAATATAAATATTACAATTACTCAAAGGTAAATTTCACCAGCAAAGGTCATTTAACTCACTGGAGAACTTAGGTTATTTACTGTAAATAATTGAAGTTTAACTACCTTCGCTATCTACGTAGCTATGAATGATTTCTTAAATATCTTTAATAAAGTTTGAAAGACAACTTAAATCTTAAAAACTTATTAGTCACAATCCCAAAACGTACGCACTCACCCTAACTGGGTTTATTAATTGATTGATTAATTCATTATTTGTTGTTTCTAGGTATTTTAAAATTTGTATTTCGTTGAAATACCCTGTTGTGTATCCGTGTAGCCTTTGGAATTCAACTTCTGAAGACCTTAAGCTTCGTTCTGATGAAATCCGTGTTTTGTCAAGTTAATGATCTTAAAGGACCTTTACCACTTCGCGAAGCTTTATACGCTGTTTGTACAGCCTTGAATTTGTGAGCGATAGGTTTAGTTGTCAGTCTGTGAGAACTTTGGATTGACGTTACTATTACTCCACTTTTGTACAGAAAGACACTTTTTCGCCTCTTGCAAGGGTTTTACTACCTTGGTTGCGTTGGAATGGAAACCCTTTTCTGGGCGTGGACGAATGGGATGTACGTATTTCAAAGTTTTTTTTCTATACTGTCTAGTTTACAAGCCGTTGGATTTTTGGAGCAGGTATGTTTTATCGACAAATTCCTTTACTGGAATATTCTGTGTTGCTAAGCGATGCTGTTAACATACGGTTTCTTAACGCGACATTACTGTCACTCAACTTTAGGTAATGTACTATCTTTCAAACTATCATGCTAGGTATTGTATTTCAAGTGCTCCTAATGCTAACCTAACGTATCTTAAAATAAGTTCCTTGTGGAAACAGCATGCATGTTGTCGGTGTTTGCTATCCCCTTGCTGAAATTCCGTGGTTTTAAATAATAAAATTGCTAGGAATTCAACAGCTTTTAAATGATAAAGTTTCTTCTGACATGGCTTCTAAACACGTCCAGATATAAAATTTATGCAACGCGAAAACGTTCTACGAGGATGTTCGTTGTGTTAAAGGTAAATCTGTAACTCAATGTCTTCAACAAATGTAAATTACATTTAAATAAATGTGGTTGTTTTGTAGTGACGTCGCCCATTAAATTGAGTTATATTTAATTCCAATTTTAGAACTTGTAACTTGCCCTTTTTCGTGGATTATTGCGTTGCTATTTACAAATCTACTCTAATTTTTGTCCAAACTTGGCGGCCATCAGTTCTTCTACTTCCATCGATAATCCATTATCCTCATATCCAAATAAAAACAATGACTTGGTGAAAACTACACACACACACACACACACACACACACACACACACACACACACACACACACACACACACACACACACACACACACACACACACACACACACAC
>JAHWXV010710291.1:0-10155 GCA_024586415.1 Phrixothrix hirtus | reverse complement strand
CTAAACGATAACTGTAGCGACAAACACACTGAGTTAATGTCTGCTACGCTATTGCAAGGTCAATGCTCCGCGGCGCTGCTAACTGTTGCGATAGACACACCGAGTGGGAGTTTTCTATGATATTCTAATGTCAAAGCTCATATTGAAATTTACTAAATTGTTATAAAATCTTGAGAATATTACCTTCAAATTCATGTATAACACATTAAAGTAAGATTTTGATTTAATAAGAATATTGAACCTCAAAACCCCGGAGTTCTTTTGTGGAAACCCTGTATAAGTAAGGCAAACATTTATGTATTAATTTTACCTGCAATTAGCATGCCTCTATCGTAATTAAGGTATAGAACTGTGATAGCGATAATTCTTCAAAAAAGTGGGTAATTCCATAATTTAAAACGATAACTAAATCAATTAATAAAAATTATTTTAAACAGAAGTTAGAAATTATATAGATTACAAAAAGAAAATATTTACAATAGAATTCAAATTTAATTATATAAACGAAAAATTAAATTAAAAATGATCATTAAGTATCAGGATCGGAAACTGAACAAAAAAATGAGTTTTAACAGATAACTAAACAAACCGAAATTCGTTTCGAAAATTCTGGAATACGTTACACACTTCCATCGCAGCGTTCAGTTCATCATTATCCACCTTGGTCTCGATCTAACACGCGGCTGATTTTGATGATTAAAGTCGCTAGAATGAATTTCTTAGTCAAATACTACGCTGACGTTTCGAGTAGTCTGGGTTGCATTGGTTCCACGGTGGAAGTGCGAATTTTTGATTTATTCATTTTTTCAACTTCATCAATTTTAACTGATTCGATAGCTATTTACAAGTGCAAAGATTCAATTTTGTAACACGGTTCGAAAAAAATAGCCTGATAAAGGGTTGAACTAATTTAAACGTAAAGCTTCAGATTTATTTAGAACTTCAACTACTTACAGCTATAGTACCTTAAAGGAAATCCGAGTTCTCCAATTATGTCGCTGACACTGGTGCAATATATGCAATTTTGTTCTAACTGATATTGCTACAGCAGTACGTGAACTCAATAATATTATTTAAGTAGAATGGCGTCATATTTATGTTAAAGGTTGTTCAGAAGAATTAACGCTATTCAATTTGTCGACAGACGCTTTATTATTCAATTTTAAGACAGTTTTAAATCGATTATTTGCTATAATTCCATTAGCAATGAATACAATTCGATTAAGTGTATCACTAATAAAAAACGACGAACTTAACAAATAACGAAAATGTGCTATTAATATTTAATTATTAGACCTTAATATCGAACTATTTGTTCTAAATGAATGCACACTCATGTACTTATAATATAATTGGAAACGTGTATCGATTGTAAGATGTCAGAAAATATTGCAGCACATATCTATAAATCCTTGAAATATTCATATATTTTTCAAAAATATTTGGGCATTGCAAATTTTAGAGTCAATTACAAAAAAAACCGTTCGTAAACAATTTATGTCTTTAGCAAATAGTCCTACTATAATAATAACTTATGGATAAATTGCATAACACTACTCAACATTGATGATATGATGTGGGCATTCGTTATTTATACAACTAATTATAAAGGCATTTCTGTACTACTTATCATATTGCATAGTAATTTATATGCTAAAGGAATCATTAACCTGTGAAAAATCATATTACAAGTTAATAATAGCTCAGAGGCAAATTGGCGTAGTAGAGGGGAGGGGAGTATGGTGTAGTCTATTGTGGTGAAAAAAATGATAATAAAATATATACTTCTCAGCGAAAGCCCATTGGTTCGAATTAAGTCGACGCTTTTCTAAAATAAAGGTAAAAAAAGTACAATAAGAGTAGGGCGCCAGCCGTTCACAATAAAAGCAACAGGTAATACCTGAACGACAAGATGTACACTTAAAATAAGATTATCTGTAGTCCTTGTTCAGCATCCGGAACAGTAGACCTAAGAAATCCTAAATATATTTGAAGTAGGAAAAGGAAGGATTTGAGAAATTAGAACTAGTCGATCTAAACAAATAAATGGGAATTTATTCAAACCCTTAATAAAAACGTGCAAACGTATAGCATAACAATCATTATGTACAAACAAATTATAAGTATTAACAGTATTTTATATCCTGATTAAGGACGCATTTAACAAGCAAAAGGATAAATAAAGTGCTTTTTATAGATCAAAGCTAACCTAGAGTTTTATTTAAGCATTTAGAAATTAGCAAACTAAAATTTTTACGACCTTAAGAAGTCCATTCTTCAGCATAGCATATGACAAAAAGGCTTAATGAGCAGCGAGTGTTACATCACCGGCTTATAATATATTTATCTTCAGAAGCCAGCATAACTGATTGTATTAATTAGGGCAAGAAGAATGAGGTCCTACCAGCCCAGCTAAAAGGAGCAGATCAAAACGAATTAATTATCAGATAAAGAAGGATTAATTAGTGCTTACCGTTATATATGAATAACCCCTTTTTTAAATATAAGAGTAAGAAATTCTAATTCGTCACATTGTATGTCTAAACGTTAGCAGAGGAAAGTAACAAGTGTTCGTTCAAGGTGATCCACACCCAAAAGCTTAACAAAAAAGTGAAAGATAAGGAATTGTATCTATTGAATTTAAAGTTTTAAAACGAAATTTTATATTTCTAAACCTTAATATCAGATAGCGATACTTACTGAATAAATAAATTATATCAAAGGAATCCTCTAAATTATTCCAATTAATTAGAAGTACCCGTTGTTTTTAAATATGTACTAATATAACAAAAAAAATTATTCATTAAGACAAACATATCTAAATACCCACACAAACGAATTTTGATTATTTAATAGTTAAAAATCCTATACAGGTGTGTACAGAGCGTACCTAAACAAATATACACGAAATAGAAATAAATATTTACATATCAAGGTGAAATTATCACAACTCACCCGCAAAAATTCACTGGGAATATGCTTTGGGTTACAATAAATAGTGTAATTGTATCTGTGCGCTTCATCATTCCACATAGGGATCGTTACGACATACAGAAATAATCTTGTATTTTTTATGCACAATTTATAAAACGGTATTTATATGTTGTTTCCAAGAATGGATGTTATTGCTAAAACGTTATTATGGAGCTCTTAACGAGTATCTACTTAGAGATGATAAACTATCTTGTTCAGAAAATGTATAGCTTGGTATTTCTAAAATCTTTGATGATTTAAACGATTTTGTTGAGGCACTAAATTATATTTATGTAACACTAACATTAATAGGCATTGGGTATGACTTTTCTAGGACTATCATCGGAACGTTTCGTCCGTTAAAAGTGCGATGGGCCTTACATGGCACTCTGGAAGGAAATTAATGCATTTTCTTTGCAACTTCTATATTCTGATGTTAATATAAGAGAGGGGACCTTTTTCGTTATCAACTTATCGCTGTTATTTACGGCAAATATTTATCTAAGCCTTTAATCGGATGAAACCATGGTTTTTTATAAATTATTCGGGTATTTTGTTACGTGCGGAAATGACATTATGACACTGACAACTTAAGATCAAAGGATTTGGTACTTATAAGCTTGTATTGGCAAATTGAGTTTAATTGAAGCTGAATTAAATTTGTTTAATGCTTATAAGCGAGGAAATCTTATGGTTTCCCTCATATATTAAATGAAATCTGACTCAAGATAATAACTATTGATAGTAAATTCAATAAAACAATCCGGAAAATCGATACATTTAGGTAAAACAAATAAAAAGGTGTCTAAAAGATACAAAATATCATAAAAATAACAATGGCTTAATATTCAGATAGTTCTGGATACGTGCATCTTAGCGATCAACCGTGTGAGGTCAAAGTGCACGGAGCAAAAATAGATATAACGCAGGTTCTATTTGTTAAACACTACATACTGGTGTTTCAAAGGTTACTTAATCTCTCTTTCTCATTCTATCTCTCTCTCTTTCTCTCTCTCTCTTTCTTTCTCTCTTGCAAAACGCACGGACATTGCCTTTCCCGCCGGACTTGTTTCTATTAATAAACTTAATGTGTCATGTGATCAGAATTTATTTTTAAAGGGAATGCATTTTAATGAATATAATTTTATATTTTTGACATTTTTTATTTATCCAAAGATGAATTATCTTAGATTAACGTTTATACAAATTTCAAATATAAAAATCTGGTGTAAGACAACACACGACATTCTCTTATGCCATATGCAAATAGTGTACATAAATGATTAAATTATTATTTACATTTATTTTGTAAACAATAATTATAACGATCACCCAACCAAGTTACTGAATAGGCGAAAGGCTGATTAACACCAGAAATTTCTGATAACTTGCTTTTTCGGGAAAACTGATAAGTTCACGTAAAAAGTCATTAAAGACATAATAACTGTAACAAGTTTAAAAAAAATGTTATAATTGGTTTTGAGAAAATCGCAAAAAACTTAAAAATCGCAGGAATAAAGTGGCACTTCCGGTCATTCGATTTTAATTAAATTCTTGACGTTTGATGTGTGGAAGACAATATGTTGTTCACAATTAATACTCTAAGTACTTCCTATTAGTCGATTTTTGAAAATTTATTAGAGAAACCGTTTAGTTCATATAAAATGGAGTTCAGTAGAGAAGAAATATACAAAGTTTTAAAAATATCGCTAGACCTGATTTCGGGAAAATCGTGATAAACGAAGACTCGGAAAATATCTAAAAATGACAGAAATAACGTGGAATTTCCGGTTATTAGATTTTTTAACAAAATTCTTGATTTAGTATACAAAAGCATTTATAACCAACAATATAAATTTTTATTCAACTAGGACTTAGTTTCGTAGTTATTTTATTTAGAGTTAACGATGATGGTACTTCCGGTTACTTGATCTACAGAAACGTTTCTGAGAAATAACCTAAACTGTATGAAAGATTATTAATTGGCTAAGAAACACAAAAAGTTTTAAGAAAATCTGTATAGTCAATTTCGAGAAAATCGCGAAAAACCAAAAATTCTGAAATATCTAAAAATAACAGAAATAAAGTTGTACTTCCGGTTATTCAATTTTAACCAAATTCTTAATTTAGTATACAAAAATACTTAGGACCTTATATATAAATTTTTATTTATGTACGACTTTCAGTTTCATAGTTATGTTATTGAGAGTTAATGGTAAGGATACTTCCGGTTACTCATTTTATGGGCTTTCTTCAGAGAAGCCGTCTTAATTGTATGAAAGGTCATTGATTGTTTAAGAAATACAATAAGTTTTAAAGAAATCGCTATAGCCGATTTCGAGAAAGTCGCGAAAAACCAAAAACTAACAAGAGTAAAGTGGCACTTCCGGTTATCCAATTTTAGTGAAATTGCTGTAGTCACATGCGACAATAGATACAAACTCAAATACAAAATTTTATTTATCTACGACGTTTCGTTTTCGATATATTCTGTTCACACCCGTAAACACATGCACACATAGAGAGAGACCAATTTTTAAAAACATGATTTTCGGACTCAGGGGACCCGAAAACGTGTATTTCCACTAAAATTTCAACATCGAAAATTTTGGGCGAAAACAATACTCTTTCTATTCTATATTTCATATAGGTAAGACAAAGTAAAAATACGTTTTACTAAATGACTGAACCTTCCCCAAAGTGAGCTTAAGGTACAAAAGGAATTTTTATAAATTGTTTCAAATTAAACATACTAATGGGAATAGGTTTTAGGTAACTAAACACATAATTAGAAATTTGTATACATTCTAGAAATTGTTTTAAACTGATCGAACTAGCAGAACAGTTTGAAACGAATATTTGACATTAAAGTAGACATTATTTCATTTCCAGTAGCGCACCTAAGAGGGATCATATTTATTCTAATTTTCACACGATCGTTGACAATGTTTTAGATGTTGTACCGCTATGTAGCCATGAGATCAGTCTATATCCTATCTGTTAAATTTGAGCCACCAATTGAGTTCAAACCAATTGTGTTTAAGGAACTTAACCGACAATAAAAGATTAAAGGACCGGTCTTTAATTACGGAAAGTTATCAATAGTAACAACTTAAAAATATATATTATGTGTAATAGTTGCATCTGTTCCATAATTATTTTACGTTGTGATAGTTATAAATGGAGGTCTCCATTCTATAACTTTTCAGTTAACCAGTACCCTTAATACCTTATATACCATATACTGTTGCCCTGAAAAAACTATTTACAATATCTACAGTTATGGTATTGACACCATGAGTTTCTGTAGTTACTTTATTAAATAGCGCATTTTGAACTAGCATGCACAGCTACTCAGCACTGATGAGCCCCACATAGGGCGAAACCATTGGTCTGCTCGTGCTGTCACGCTAGTTGAAAATGCAAACTTTTATATTTTTGCGTATTTGGTTAGGTTATATAAAAATCTTTTGGTGAGAAGGCTTAGAATTGTTCATTTTACAGTTTCGTGGCTTTTCACTTGTGCCGAATTAATTTTTAAAATTCGTACCATTTTTAGGTGGAATCTTCTACTGTATTTTATTTATATTGTTTTAAACGCTACTTTTAACAAACAGTTGCTTTAAAACTAAAATACTAATAGAGAGGTCTATTTTTTCCATGTCCGATTGTTGATAAATATAAACCGGATGCAATAATAGTATATTAGGATACAGGATTGGTAAGTGCTTTGCAACAAGTCGAGAGAAACTTCTAAAAACATGATCCAAACGGTCTAATACTCCAGATCGATTGTACTAAGACTCTTAACGACCATTTATCGTACACTGTTATTTGCGCTAACGACAACTATCAAGCAATGACGACAATTTGATGTGAAACTTTTACTCCGTTTCATAATAGTACTAGTGCCGTAATGAATCATAACGAGCTTCTTGTGAAGCATAATCTTTGCATGGCTATGGCAATTACAACAGTTCGGGAAATATGTCACAACGCGACAATAGAACTGGTAAATATATAAAAATAGGCTGGTAGCTGTCGGATTTTGTTGGCGTTCCGCGAATAATGAACAAAATCTTTTCTTTTTTTAAATTTGCCGCTTTATGTTTTCAGAAACAGCGTTGATGACAGGACAACGAGAATAAATAATAAATAAAAAATAGAGAGTTTCCCATCGAATAAAAGACAGACGCCTCTTTCCCTACGTCTGTGTTTATTAGGAATCTAATAATTACAGTAACTGTGATAGAAAAAGGTAATTTTCACGCCGGATAAAGTTCGGGGACATTTAAAAATTGGTACGGATTCGTCGCGTAGTTGGTGTAAAAAAATCGGTCTTGTATTGGCTCTTTGTTCGAAGCATTCTGTGTGTGTGTTTAGGGACTCAGAATAGTGTAGTATGTTGGAAGACCCGACCTAAGAGATAGAATAGTGTGTCTCTGGGGATTAACCTGCTCTTTTCATCCCGTAGCTGTTTTATTTGAACGTGTGATGTTCTTCTGTAGACGCAGGAATCCATAAATCAATCACGACGGACGATTTTGCTAATTTGACAAATCAAACTAAGATAGCCTCTTATATTGTTCTCTTGATTCTTAATTGTCGGTCTGAGAAATGCGTAAGAGAAATGTCACCGACGATCGGCGAGAAGTCAATTTAAGCCACAAGTCCCGGCGCCAGTCCCTTTTCCTTTGAGGCCAGCTTAAACCTTCCCGTGCGAAGGGAGATCACTATTACATCCCTTCTGAATTAGATCGTGGACGCATACTTACGTTGACTGTGTCTAAATATATATAGTAACGCTAGTTTTAATGTTCAGTAGTTTTGAGTAGTCCTTCCCTTACTTCTTGAATAAGGCCAAATTCAAGGGACGAGGAAATTATTTTGTAACCTTTTTGTAACCGGTTGTTTGTGTATAGGTTAAATAAGCCATTTTCTTTATCAATAGATATGTCTTGGCATTTAACTATACTTTATTTTTGACAGTAGAATAAGTTAACTGATAATACTTTAGATTTCAGGGGATATGTAGCAATTAAGGCCCCCCTTTAGATCACGATCAAAGTTAATGTTAACATTTAGGGTCTTAACTAAAAGGCAACCCCGGGACAAATTCACAAGCGGTCAGGGAACTGCTTTTATCTATTCCGAGAATAGTTCCATACCTTGAGCGTCAATCTGGAATAGTGTCGCCCCGTTCTTTTCCAATATCTCGACTTACTTTTATCGCGCTGGACGGTACTGGTGTACTTTATCGGGAACCCATTCTTCTCCAAAGAACTAGGGACCATTAGTGCCGTTGATAAGCGTAACGCCTAACGCGCTCGTGACAGCGCAAAAAAGAATGCGCCTTACATAGTCATTTTAAGTAGCCTTTCCAGCAGATTTTCAATTCTCGTTGAGTAGTGACGGAATAAACATATCCTAAGCAATAAACGGTGCCTGCCAAGTGCAAGATGCGCGTTGTCATTCTATTTGTTCAGGCTGAAGCGACGTTCACTGAATATAACAGGTGGTTTAAGAATGACATTAGTTCACAGTTTTCGAGTTGTACGTTAACTTCTCTGAAATGCCAGGGCTCTCTGTGATTTCGTGTCGAAAAAGCTTGAGTACATTCAATTGTATTCAAGGTGAGTTTAGAAGGTTATCATATACAACACTCTGCGAATAGACTCGAAGTTATCGTTTATCCAGCTCTACTAATTGTAAAATGACAGAGATGAGTGTTTAAAGGTGAACTTGACGAGAACGTTTCGAAAATGATGAAATAATGGAGTAGGCAAAACGGTTGATGCACAATTACTGAAGTCCAAGCGAACTTTCACGAATAATTACTACGTTATAGGACTGCTTGGAAGATTTTCTCATCGAATTTATGGAACTTGCGACGATCATCACTTGAGTCGCATACTACAAGAATCAATACAAAACAAGTGAAGAGGTATCTTATCATCGGATATTGTTCTTATCCATGATAGTATTTGTCCTGATATTATAGCATCAACGCAGAAACTCCTTTTAGAAGTTTAGATGGTAGGCATTCGATCATCCGGTTTATAGTTCAGACTTGATGCCCAGTGATTTCGTATGTTTACTTAAATGAAAGGTGATTAGGAGAGCTAGAACTTACGGGCCAGTATGACGAGTTACCTAATTAACAGGTGGAAACTTTTATGACGAGGCACTGATAAGCCATTGCCACTTTCGATAAATATATCATTCGAAAAGGAACATTGGTAATTTTTAATTGGTGTAGTGGTTAGCTTGTTTGCCTCAATGCCTAAACAACCCTAGTTCAAACTAGATCGAGTTGGTAACTTTTTCAACGAAGACAGATTTTAAAAAATATGGCATCTTTTCTCGGATAAGGAAGTAGAATCGTAAGTTACGGGCCTGTGTAATGTCTCGAACAATAAAAATCCCTACTGACAGTGGAATTCCTCCAGATTCGACAAAATTGTAGAAGACACGGCGAAATGACCTTAGTAGGCGAATATAATCAGGACTGCTCTATTGTGGACTTGAAATTGAGAATATAAGGTTATATTTTATAAGCTTGAAGCCTTTCCCAATGATATCGAAGTGTTTTACTCTGTATGGACGTTTATTTAATTATAATATCAGTTAACACGTTTCGAGGTTATCATAAATTGTATCTTCAGTACATAATCAAGTTAAAGCTAGGCAAAGTGTAAATTTATGTATTATTGCCTAATTAAATTTTAATAGCTTTATGTATTAAATTAAAAGTATAACTTAATGATGACATTTAAAAAGATGTGTAGAAGGCTATAATTAAAACAAAAAACTGTGTCACGGTCTCACCTTTGTCTTTAACTTATTTTGTATTAATTTTAATAAGTACATTTAGTACGCCCTGTATTTAACTATTTAAATTTGCGTTTTGAATGTTTATAGGGGTATACGGTAGTAAATAGTTATTTATCTTATATTAATATTCCAGGAATGGAGGTCAAGGTCAATTAATAAACCTCATTCCGGAATTTATTAAATTTAATTTGTTAACACGATAGGTGTTGCCATCCGGTGACGGAATTTGTGAACGTAAAATGCTTTTCTAAAATTTCATACTGGTTAGAAATACCTTGTGCTTATCGCGCATTTGTGCTACGATTGTTAATGTAATAACGTGCAAGATTTAGATTTGTTTTTCGTTGC
>JAHWXV010710215.1:0-10976 GCA_024586415.1 Phrixothrix hirtus | reverse complement strand
TAAACAAAGTACATTCCCATTAGTATAGTCTGGTAAAAAGTTGTGGTCAAGTAATTTTATATTGGGTCTGTGCAACTAGTATATACTTAAACAATGATAACAGTATCTGCAAACGGAAGTATTTGTATTTTGTACCTATTATAGGATATATAATCGGGCGGAGTCGTCACTTTTTCCCCGATAAAATATGTACGTCAGCAGGAATTCAACTAGCCAAGCAGAGTAGGTGAGCTATGTATATTCTGTGACAGTGTATGTTTTGTGAAATATGTTCACATTGTCACAGTACAGAAACTATCACAGGACATACATAGCTTACCTACCGAGCTGTTAACACAATTATCGTGTTCAAACCTATTCTTATTAATTTTTACTTATGCAGTTCCGACTTCAAAATTTAGTTATGAAATTTAGAACGATTATGATCGATGCAGGGTCTTGTTACGTTAACTGACAACATATTTTATTTCATCCAAAACAATTTACTCAGTCTTTGCTTTTGTGAAAGTTGGTTATTAAGGTTACTCGAAGCTGAGGAAAGATCTCCGCCAAACCTGCTTCTTTTTTAACGCCTTAAAGCAGGATATTCGATTTCATCACCTTTGTGATGTTGATGACATCTATCGCGATTTAATTAATTCGCACCAACATGGCTTAGATCTAGAAAAACCTTGAGTTATTTCAAGAAAATCAAATTTTAGACATTAGTAATGCGCATAAAAATGTAAATACATATATTAGGATATGGAAGTTAGGTAAAATTAAACACGGTAATAGTATCCGCAAATTTACTAAATCCTAGAAAAATACATTTAAAGGAATGGCGGATAGAAAATATGACTATCTCAATATTAATTAGGTAGGAGTTTTAAAAAATTGAGCAATATAATTGACATAATAGTAAAATATGGAACTAATACTTAAATAGCTAATACCTTCAAACTACAAAGTAGCACGTACGTTTCTAATTAAAATATTTGTGAGCAAATAGTATAAAAGGAACTCGAGACTTAATATGATTGGATAAATTCACCGGTTCAAAAAAAATGATTGGTCAACCGAAATAGAGAAAATATTATAAGAACCACATATATCAGAAGATCAACACTTTTGTTGTTTGATCTTAACTCCTTAGCATGTTAGCAGACGAGGGAAATAAATATAAACAGTGTTGACAATGTAAAATCTAATGAAGTGTTTAATTATAAATCCTTTGCAACTTTTATCGCAAGCAAAACCGTTTAACACATGCCTGGTCAAAATTGAGATATTTAGATTTAGTGATTACCTCAAAGGCAATTCCAGCTTAAATGAGGAAACAAAGAAAACTAATTCAACCAAAAGGACAAGGTACAATGCATCATACAATATCGTCAAAGTGGTAAATTATAGTCCATCACCTGTTGCACCAAACAAAGGTCAGTTAAGAAAATACTTATATTTAAGGGTATACATCTATTAGTAACAATTAAACTCGCTTGTGATACTACGCGTTAAATTAACAAACATACGCGTTTTAGTATTACATTCTTATTTAAAAATTTCAATGCGCTGCTTAAGGTTAGTAAGCATTTCACAGTATATGAGAATGGTCCAGAAAGTAAAGAACGCTTGCGCATCACACACTGCGCTGATCCTCATCATCGCGATCGAATGTGCGCCATGCAGCTCGGGTCCCCGCCTCAGTGTGAGTCGAGTTTTGGTGAGGAAAGGACACGCTTGTATGTTTTGTAATCATTCAAAATGGTTTTGCCAATAGAAAATTCCACCAAATGTGAAGTGCGTAGTGTCATTCGCTTTCCGAATGCACAAAACGTTCGGCCTATCGAAATTTATGGTCAAATTAAACAAGTTTATGGTGCAAATGTAATAAACTAGTCTTCAGTGAGGAAATGGTACATGATGTTTAATCAAGGAAGAACCAGTGTACACTATTAAGAACGGAGTGGTGGAAGTGCATCACTTATTACTGACGAATTAACAATGTAGGTTGAAGAAAAGCTTCAGGAAAACCAGCGTTTCACTTTAAGTATATTACACAAACCTTTTTTACAAATTTCGCGATCTCGTATATATGAAACAGTGATAAAGCACCTGGGCTACAAAGAATTTGTACTCGTTGGGCGACTAAGGTCTTGACAGATGTCCACAAAACGAAACGGATGGGATCAGCCCTTGAATTATTGACTCAATACGAGGACGACGGTGAGAAATTTGTTGACCGCATTATAACGGAAGACGAAACTTGAGTTTCTTTCAAAACGCCAGAAACCAAGCGTCAATCTATGGAATAGCATGATTAGAATTTACCCTCAAGACCTACAAAGGAAACACCACATTGATGTCAACGATCCTTTTCGACCGAAAGGGTTTAATCCACTTGGAATTCATGCCAAGAGGTGAAACAATAAACTCAGCAGCCTGCATTGTAAGTCTAAAAAGCTTTCGGCGCGCCATTCAAAACATAAGACACGGAATGTTTTAGCCAAAGGTGGTTTTGATCCACGACAATGCTCGACCTCACACCAGTGCACAATCACAGGAAAAACTTCAAAGAGTTAGATGGGAAATCTTCGCGTATCATTCTTATAGCCCTGACCTGGCACCAAGTGATTTTTATTTGTTTCCGAAATTAAATGAGTTTTTAGGCGGAAAACAGTTTGACAACGACGAAGGCCTCAAAGAAGCAATAACATCATGGCTTTGATCTTTCGCCCTTGAAGAATACAACATCGGCATCACAAAACTGGTTACACGATACAACAAGTGCCTTGACAGTTTCGGCGATTACATCGAAGAATAGATTAAAGTGCTATGATGTAATAAGGTTTTGTGATGGTACCTTTTTCTTTTTTCTTAGTTATAGTAAAACGTTCTTTACTTTCTGGGCGAGCCTCGTACTTCTGCGTTTATTGTCATTATTTGAGGGAGATACGTAAATAAATAAATAGATTTTCGAGTACAAAGGACCGTAGTCATGATATTTTGGTCTGGTAGAGTCTTTTCGAACTTTTATGGTTTGGTAGGTGAGTTTGAATGACACCATTCGTATACCAATATTCGTTTTCGTTGACAGCTAATGTGACGTTCTATACTCTACGCCTGAGGATCTTATCCCTATAGTATTTTATTATGCAATTAATACACTTCCCATTTATAGTAATCTACACCTTCATAATGAGTTAGTTTACTGTCATTTGGTTCCTAGAAAACCATGAATAACCACTTCCAGTTAATTAACTACGACCATCGTATATAACCTAAAAAAAATTAATAATATGAGTTCGACCGTGAAATTAAGCTTAGTCCAGTAAACGAATATTTTGAATTGTTAAACCCTACTTCGATTAATTACCACCAACGATCGTTAATTATAACAAACTATATACAGCCCTTTTTAGTTTTTCATTTATTAAACATAACGGACACATTTTTCGTCTTATTCAATTAATTCCCTTAAACAACGTAGAATACTGTACAAATTCTATTACCCACTTAGTAACACGTCTTTGTCGTTTTTTTAAAATGAAGTAGTCTTTTCAAAGTCTTTGGCATGCACCTGGCCTTCCCAGGCACCATCTATTAGTTATAATTTTAATGTAAATATGTGGTTGTCACGTTTCTGGTAGAATATCTCACCTAAGAAATGAGAACGTTTACCGCCTTTCCGGTAGAACACCTCGCCCGAGAAATAATAGAGATCTTACCGCCTTTGCTGGTAAATCAACTCTTTTCTAAATTCAAATGTTCATTTCGACAATTAAAGGTCATGATTTACCCCGTAAACGAGTGGTAGATTTTATCTTGTGAATGGTAGTTTTAATAAATCCGTATAATTCAGTTGACGTTTCATAAATTAAAATTTAATACAGCAAAACAGTACTTTTGCTACAGGCCGTATTGTTCCAGAATTTAATAGGAAGGAAACGCTCTGAAGTACTTCATTTTAAAGGTTGTTTGTTTACTAGCATTGTTCTAGATTTTGAGTTCAATTAATAAACTCGACAAAATACAATTCTCGTTTAGTTAATAATTATTAATAATAAACACTTACCGAGGTGGGTAAAAGCACTTCGAAATCCTTCCCTGAAGGAAGATAAAAGTCGCTTGGATGCTCGATTTTTCTCGCCACGTCCGAGGTGCATCCAAAGATGCATATCGGAATTGTTCCGCTAAATAAACCTAGTTCAACTATGAGTAATTTAAGACTAAAGGATAATTACCTGAATTAAATTTCACCAGGACAAACAACATAATTGAAACATAACGCAGATAAACAAGCGTCATTTGGTGATCTACCAACGTTAAAAACGATCATATTGACCGTAAATATTAATCATAAAATGCATTAATACATCATCTACGTCTAACAATTTCAAGTAGAATGGCTGTCAACTAATTTAAAGGTTAATACCTGAAATAAAATACAATTATTTGTATAATTTAACTTATTATGTTAAATAAATGACTTTTCTGTTAAAAACTGCTATTTCTGAATATATTATTATACAAACAATTAACAAATGATTATATTGCAAAAGTAACTGAATCACTATACATATAAATAGTTGTAAATGAAAGGATAAATAAAAATCAAAGCAGAATACAGTTTGAAACAATAATCATGCAAGTATCCTTAGTTAAAATGGATTGTAAATAATTTAAATTAAAATATAGTACATTTCCAGTGCTACACAATTAAGTACAAACAAAAGTAATATTTTAACAAGGTGTACCCTTAGCTCTAAAAGAAATAATAAAGTGCACATAACTTACGAACTACAACTAAATTAAAATCAAAAGTGTTAATTGAGCTAATTATAACAAGAGTCTTGGTACAAAAGTATATATACAGTACGTACAAAGCTAAATAACAAACGACTATAAACAAATAGAGTTTGTGAGCTCCGAATTACACCGGCAAGTAACTTTGTAAATAATCTTTATCGTGTACATAAATGAAGTAAGTTTTAGGCAGATAGTTTCCGAGGTATTCGTAACACTGATTAAGCATCCTCGTTATAAGTTCTGATGCATTGACTAGCCACGTTACAAGCAGACGTGGTTAGGCATCTATAGTATGATGTTAAATTTTGTCGCTGGATTTTAAAATCACCCTGTATGCCTAGAGATAAAAAGTTTCCTATTAAAATTTCCTTACTGCTCTTGATCTCATTTTCATAACATATTAAAATTCTATAGTCTTCATTGAATTACAAACCCTAGAAATTATATATTGCGGAATTTCGCATTAATTTACTGGTGTAAATAAAAAGCTGAAGACTCTCCGTATACTCATAATTTCAGGCTCATAAATATTCTGTATTTCTATTTAAATTTATTTTGTAATTTCACGTCTTCAGTAAACGGCAAGTGATAAAACTTATTCTCTCTATAGTTGAACATTAATATTATATTAACTATTGGATGTGTATTAAAAAATTATATTGTGGACGTTAAAAATCGTTAGGCCCTATAAGGCAAATTAAATAATTAAGCTACAATTAAGTGTTATTTTGCTAGTAGTATAAAAATACTTGAAAAAATATATTTTAAATCCGGGAATTTTTATAGTTTTGACAAAATCTTTCATAAAAGATAAATACCTAATTGCAAATGTGAGCAGTAAGTAGTGAGCATTTAGCAGAAAAAATTGTTAAAAACTGCAAGGTGTAATAATTTCGTTAATGATCAATATATAGAAACTGTCACGTGTCAGGTGTTTGTTTACATTAATTAATAAAATTTTAAAATATGCTCAGTGTAGTATATTGCAGATATATCTAAGAAAAATATTTTTACAGGTCGAGCTGGAAAACTGGGTGAACAGTATTCACAGTGCATGCGCAGCAGCTTTTGCTAGACATAGAGGAAAAACTGGAACGCTGCATCTTTTACAGGAAGAAATATTCCGTCTGGAAAAGGCAATAGAAACGGTAAGCTATAAATTTTCCTTTTGGATCTTTTTTCTGTAAATAATAAAAGTTTCATACATCAGATAAATCTTGAATATAACTTTACCAGGTGATTCAAAATAACTTCAAAAGTTAAAATTGAAATTACGCAAAAAGGAAACACATTACCAGTTAAAGGTGAAAACTTAATTTTGTTCTAATTAATACAACGAACACTTAGCCTTATGTAAGTGCTAATTTTAGAGATGAAGCAAAAACTCAATTAACTGCAATCTTAAATTTCCGTTAGCGTAAGAATAATTTATCCTTGGGGATAAGATATTTAGTTACGATGAATTCAGATTAATCCAGTTCTTAGGTGTTTTTTAATTAAAATTTTAGGTAATAACATTAACGCAGATGACTGTGAATTAGAAATTAGTACGACTTGTAAAATGCCTGGCATTGAAATACAAAACATGTTTTAATTGCCGTGTACAACAAAAATTCTAGGAAAGCTAGATTTCAAAATAATAAGGATTGTAAGAATGTGTTCATTATTATTGATTGCTTGAGAATTTCCAATTTATTTAACAGCAAGAAGTATTCATAAATTGTGTAATTTTGTTTACGTCCGGATTAAATGAAATTTCTTGCGTACTTGACTTTTACAGATCCACTTTCATACCCATTTCCCAATTTAATTTTCCTTAATTTTTTCTGAAGTTGACATATTCTATTTAAGTAGAAAATATGGAAGGTACTTTCATTTTAGGCAATTATCAAAAATCTTGCAATATGCCATTGTATTTGTGTTTGATACCGTTCTTACATAATTTTGTTAGGACGACTGTACATTAAGTGCCTGGCTTAATTACAGTCGATCTAAATACTAAATGTCAAATTTAAACAATTGCGAGAATTTCGTATCAACTAGTATAAGGATTAATGTGTTATTATTACTTGTAAACTTTCATAAAGTATAAATAAACTTTGATACTTAAAAGAGTTAGTTTCCATAAGTTTACACGAAAGCAATCTCATTTAAGAGTTGACCGAATGATGTACAAAAAGTGAGTTTCTTAGTCGATAAAACATAGAAAACGAGTAACTTTTATCTATATCGCCTAACAGATACATAACTACTATAAAGTCAACTCTCAAAAGTGGATTGCTTTTTTAAAAAGAATTTTGTTTGCTAGCATTTTCAATTTATTTTCGATTACGTTTACAACTCCTCGATCTCCCTTACTGTTAATTTGGAGTAGCTGCTTCTTGACTCTATAAATATAAAATGTTACCCATAATTTAATTATGATTTTAATTAACTTTTAAACTTCAACACATGTTTTAGAAGAATAGCTTAACTTAAATCGACTTTTCATTTTTCTGTCGATAAAGCCTGCTAATAAGAAAGCATTTCTAATTCCCTAAAAGTACCTGCTGTATAATTTACTCATCTAATTCAGAGCTTCCTTGAAGAAGCCATCTTTAAAAACCTTTTACGATAAAACCAAAATGTATTTTTACGATTTTTCAGAAGAAGGTTGTGAATACGAATGAATTGCTTATGCTTCCTCAAACAAGTATCCATAAGAACTGTATTTAAATATATCGATATACTTTACTCCTTTGTTCCAAGCTTTGCTTTAATGGTCATGATATGAAATTATCAGCAATTTTACCTTTTGTTTGAAATTTTTATGAAAACAGCAGTTTTAAGTGGTTTTAGTATTTCTCTTTAACTGAATTCCATTGTTTTCGCAAAGCTACGTTTCTGGTTTGCATTGAGTCTAATTTATTATTATATCCCACAACTAACAGCTTTTTATTAGAAATTTAGATATTTCAATGGGGTTATGTAAAGAAATCATATGTAACACTTTGGGATTTAATGCTTTATTTATCGTTAGCAATATGTATAAAATTTAAAATACAAATGGGCGATAATGATAATTTGTACTAAAAACTTGAAAAATTGGGTGGGTATGTTTTCTGAAAACAATTTAGATACAAAATAAAACTCGCAATTTAACATGTATTGAAATTTACAAACTCTGTTTTCTGATCCATGAATTTCCGGAATATCCGAATTTACAGACAGCTCTTTGTCGCTAGAAATCGGAGTCGTTATCTCACAAAAGGCTTGTAACGATTGCACTGATGCCTTTGACTTATTGCAGAAATTTTGTCAAGAGGCTTGGCAGGTTGTCTTTGATTTTAACAGTAATTTAAAACTTTTAACTAGCGCTGTAATGACCTTTGTTATATATATGCGGGGTAAAATGGAACATTCCATTTGAGTATATTTGGAACTAGTCCAAAACCACAAAACAACTAAAAGTAACGGCCGCGGCCGGAATCTTTGAAACCGAATACTCGTAGATTTATGATTGTATGTGAAATGGGGCATAACTCCAAGTGTCTAAGTTCACGCAGTTATTTTCGAATAATTGTTTTATAACGCTGTCATCATTGTTATCTAGATATATAAAAGGATACATAATAGCGAAATCCCCTTTCTAAATATGACATCCTCTAAATAAATGCAATTAAAGTTTGTGCAGAATTTAACAGATGTGACAGACTATATACCATACTTATACTTTCTGAACTCACATAAATTACTTTCAGTGAAAATATTTTACCTAATGTATTATACGAAAAATCCCAAAAAATGGCGTTCTAGATTTTTAAGTCTTACAAATTACATTTTCTTATTTAATCATATATTTACTTTAATTAAATCTACTGTATTTATTTTTGCAAATTCTGGAGTGCAATTAACGACGGAGTAAGTATGATAAAGTATTATTTTATTGTACTAATCCATGACAATGTTTGTTACCTAAATAATAGCAATGTTTGTAATTTTTCTATTCGCACATCTCGATTCGACGCACTAAAGCTTTTCTCAAACCTTAAACTTGTTATAAATTTGTAAACGATAAGACATTTTTGGGTGAATATTTCAAACATCTATACTGTATTAAAAAATAACGATTAATTCAAAATAAAAATACATGATCTCATCACTCTTACTGTTTTACACCAAATTTCCTTTAACTTCATAATTGCCGTATAATCCTTGTATGCGAAGACATATTAAAAACACAACCAGAACAATTAAATAACTTTGACAATCAAGTTTCGCCGCAAAGAATAATATGTACTTGGTGTAACATTATAAAGAATATTTTCAGACGCTCAGACATTGAAGGAACACATGCCAAAACAGTACAAGGGTACACTTTTAAAAATTGAAACTGTTCGATCCCAATATCCGCATATTAACGGTACACAGCGTTATATCATAAAGATGCCAAAGTTACTACAGTTTAATAGAAAATAACTTAATATAATTTAAACCGATGTTATATCTTCAATATAACTTTAGCTAATTGCATTTTTAGGGCAAATTCCAAAATTGGATATTAGATAACAATTTTATGTTTATTTCCCGATTCGACCAGCGTCTCGTTCGTTAAAATTTTCCAAATTTCTTATGAAACGTGTTATTGTTTAATCGTTTAAAAGCTTTGTTTCTGCTTACAGCCAACCGAGGCGTTAAAATTCTTCGAGCCGAAGTTTGACAAACGTTTAAAACTTTGCGATCAAGATAGTCGTCTTACAATCAGGTCGCTATGCAACTAACTAATTTCTCATGTCTTCAACCAAGAAATTGCATTTTTGTTATAGTTTTATTAAACAACTTCTCGCATTTCTGACATTAATTAAAATTGGTCACTTCTAATGTCCACAAAATTAAATAAAATCCATATTCACCTACTTTATTGACCAGCTAAGTGTTGATAGTTGATCAAAGTGGCGATTTTTTTTTATACTTGTAATACAGAAGGTAAGCATAAGTGACACCTGGGAATGATGTACAATACTAAAAGTTTCTTATAGTGTATACATTCATGGACTATAATGTTTAATCTAGTGATATGCCATGTGCGCATAAAGGTCCCTACCGCTTTTGCTAATTTCTGAATGGATCAAAATAGTGGCTCCGGATAAAAGTAAGATCAAATCAGGCAAAGACATTTTTTTTCGTTTTATCATATCACCTTTGATAACAAGGAAATAATACATTTGAGGTTCTTGTTAATGTGACATAGTAACATTATTTGTTTGAAAGTTGCAGTATCAATTGGCGTTGTTGTTTAGTTGTTATTATTAGTTAAATTAGGTGGTTTTGTGCCTGGTAACTAAAAAAATTGTTCAGCCGTTAGAAGTACTAAATTCTGTTCATAAAGAAAGAAAATCGGCCACGAGTTGACCGAAGACGATAGTGACAGGACATTAAAGTTCTGCGAAATCATGGCCAAATAATTATCCACCATTCGCGCCATCTAAGAAGCAATTGCTTCAAGGAAAACGTATACAAACCGAAAATGAGGCATTGGGGTGATTATAATCCACACTGGTACTGCGAAAGCCACGCGCAATTTCCTTAAAGTTTACAAATGTAAGCAGGCAATTTGCAATAACAATAGCAATATATTTTAATGACAATTGGAGCGCCAAGAATCATTTCTTATATCTCCGATAGAATTTTATGGATTTTTAGTTGCGATTTTGTCGCCGGTACGTCCACCGGCTTCCCATTGTGGGTAGTGTTGTCGGCGTCGGTTGGCGTCGAAAACACTTCGTAATTTTAAATAAAACAACTGTAGATTGTTTAAGTTGATGTGATTCGAGAATTAATAATATCGGTGATGCGTACTTAGTCAATTATTGAGTGTTGAGAGGCACTCGCAGGTAGCGTGCACAACGGGGCACGACCTGGAGGAGAAAGCTTTAGCACGAAGCTCGTCGTAGACTTGAAGATCTCTAACTAACTGTATTGTAAAAACAAGCGGTTTATATACAGTTGTAGCAATACTAATAAAATGCGATGGAAATAGTATTATTGCTGAATCGCATTTCCGTTATGAATAGTTTCATTCATTCGTATCTTATCGAGGCAGGAAATCCTTATTATTTTATTTCCTGTGTGTGGGCGAATGAAGCGATGTGTAATAGTGACGTAAAGAGCGTTAAGTACGCATGCGACGGTAAAACTCCCCCCCCCCC
>JAHWXV010710124.1:0-15264 GCA_024586415.1 Phrixothrix hirtus | reverse complement strand
CTATATATTTTATAAGGAATTTTAGAGGCAAGTAGACAAACAGTTCCTATTAAATGCTTCGGGTTAACTTCTTTTACCTCAGGTGCCGGAGAAATCGTACTAAATTTTAGTGAATTTAATAGCAAGTTCGACTTGCTACATTAGAGTGGTATAGTACTCATTAGCCGTTTTCCTTTTAGAAAAGAAGTACAATATTTTGTAGTTTTCCTAGTTTTTATACTATTTGTTATGAATAGAAACCAGCTAATTTGCACTACAACCATGCAGTTAAGTAAGTCGAACTCGCTATAAGGGTTTGAAAAAATAACGCAGTCGATACTTACTATCTGAATCGGATTAAATTTGCTTAAAATTTAGGAATAGCCTATTAATTATAACATATTACTTATGCTATAAAATAAAACGTTTATTATAAAATAAAATTGAAGTTAACAAGATAACGTACAAAGTAATCTAGAATGACAAATTGTGCGACAGGTAAATACAAAAATTCGGGTAATACCATTATCGACTTGACTGCGAACAAGCTCCATTTAGTATCTAAACTAGATGAAAAGTTGCTGTAATGAATTATTGGGCGCGTTTAGGGAATACAACTGTTGACTGTCAAGACATGTTTTGTACTTGATCTGTTTGTACTGATAAATTGCAACGGTTATAAAATTTCCTAAACGTCTTATCGATAATATATGAACCTATGGTTGTCTTAACCCGCACAAAATATTATGTTATAGGTTATATACGTTATTTATCTATGAATATAGGTTATATTATGTTACATTTACGCCGGTTATGCGTTGTGTGTTTATATAAAACATAATTTTGTATTGTGGTTTTAAGTAGCAAACATGGTAGAAGTATTTATATTAGAATATTTCTGTATTTGAAGTTAGATAACATTATGCTGATCAAATACAACAGCATTTGTTAATTTAGACACATGGAAAACAGACTTGTTTTGATTATTTTAACATAAGAAGTAAGCGTGAGTAATTTTTTGAAATATTTAACTTAATGTAGCTATATAGCCACTTACAGAAATTTCTTTTAAAAAATAGCGGTCATTTTAAATAAAGATAACTCAGATAAACTAAATTAACTAAATAAATACATAAAATTGTAATGTAATACGAGGGAAGATCATTATTTGACATAGTAAAGCTTAATCATCTCGAAAACATTTAACACGCTAAAGATTCAGTCATTTGTCGTTATTTTGGTTTAATTTCAGTTTTATTACTTACAACCTTTCAAAATAATTTAGAATTTAAATAGAAGTGTCTAGAGAATTTATAAAAATGAAAATATGAGATTTGTGCCATAAAATACTTGCAAAAGAAAGGATTGCAAACACAGGGTGGTGATGTTAGGTGAGAGTGCTTTTCTTACCAGAAATAAAAAATATAAATCGAGAATTTAAAGTAAGCAGACAAATATGTGAAGGGTGCTGGACGACTAGTCGTTGGGAAAACTTTAACCGCGTGGTAATTTGTATGATATTATAGAAAATATATTAAAGGGTGGTCTGATTAGTGAGGTAACTAACATAGAGATGGCGTCATAATCTACACATGCATGTCATTTATCAAATCTATCATGTGTTATAAGACAGCTGTCAAAGTGTCAGCAAATATGTTGCGTCCTTTGTCTCTTACAGTTGTTTGAAGTAAACGTGTTATGTTGTTTTGCGAATATGGACAAAAAATAATTTCTTACTGTGATTAAACACTTCCATGTCGCCGGGAAAAACTAAAAAAAAAATAAAGAAAAGTTAGATAATGTTCACGGCGAATCTGCGTCATCATTTAAAACAGTTTGTTTCTGAGTGAATCAATTTAAACGTGGCTGTATGAGTACCCAAGATGAAAAAAGATCAAGAAGTCTTAAAGAGGACACCACTAACCACTAACAAAATGATCACCAAATTTCATGATCTTATTTAAAATGATTGTTGATTAAAGGAGCGTCTGATAGCAGACATTAAAGGTATATCTAAAGAATGTGTTGGTAATATCTTACATGAACACTTGAGTATGAGAAAGCTATCAGCAAGATGGGTACCGCGTCTGCTAACTGTGGACCAGAAACGAATGGACATAACAACTTCTGAGTACTGTTTTACCCTTAAGCATTAATCCCGCCGAATTTTTGCGTCGATTTATTACCCTTGATGAAACGTGGATACACCACTATACCCCGAAACAAAAATTCAATCCAAACAATAAGTAAAAACCGGTTGCAGTGCACCGAAGAAAACAGAAGTGGTTCTATCAGCTAACAAGGTTATAGCCATCGCATTTTGAAAGGCTCGTGATGTTATATTTATAGATTATCTAAAAAAGACTATGGACATCGTATTTTGGAATGCTCGTGATATTATCTTTATAGATTATCTACAAAAGGGAAACACAATCACAGGCGAGTACTAAACGTCGTTATTGGACCAGATGATTGAAAAATTAAAGGAACAACGACCGCATTTGGCAAGAAAGAAAGTGTTGTTGTATCATGACGATGCACCGGCTAATTCATCGAACATTGCCACGGCAAAATTGTTGTTATACGATTCAAAATACTTCGTCATGCATTTTACCGTCCAGATTTAGCCTAATCTGCCTTTTTCTTATTTCCAAACTTGAAAAAATGGCTAGGTAGAAAGAGATTTTCATTTAATGAGGAAGTGATTGTAGAAACAAATGATTATTGTGAGGTGTTTGATTCGTTCTATTATAGTGAAGACATTAAACGATTTGAACATCGTTGGAACAAGTACATTCAGCAAAAGGGAACTATGTCAGAAAATAAATGTAAAAAACTTGATTAAAGTACTTTCTTTTGTACTACTCACCTTAGTTTTCAGATCACCCTAGTATTGTGAGTCTTAAAAGTTGTATACATATTGGATATCATGAATGTTGACCCCGATCAGAAATGTTCTAGGATACAGCATTCTAAAACCAGTTGGACAAGGTTTAAAGAAAATCTGGACGTATTTCTCTCTCGATTCGTGTGTGTTAACGAAACACAGGTTCTCCATCGAAAGAACAAAGCACATTATAAAGATATCATAAAGAGTCCTCTCCGCCGTAGAATTTTTTGGTTTGCGAATGTAATTTGCTTGACTAATACCTACAACGTGGACATACAATAACAAGTGATTGCTAGGTCAATTTAATTTCAAAACTGCGCCGTTTTTAGTCCATTGTTTCCGTGTGTAAAGTGTCACTTTTAATCTCAAGGGGCTAAAATTTTACTTTAGTCCCAAGGGGGATAACATAAATTTTATCCCGCTTACCATGACAATAACAAAAATTAACCAATCAAAACTACATATTTCCGAAAGCATTTCTATAACGCTTTGTAAATTAAATTCAAATAGCACTTGCGGTGCAGCATACATTAATAAATCGAATGAACTGTCAATATCAAAATCATGCAATTTTAATTTTTTCGATCTTTTTGATTTCAAATTTTTCAAAAGTGCAAAAAATAATATCTGGATTAAAAGTGCTTTTTAATCCCTCAAGAGATTATTTCTCTCGGGATTAAAAGAGGTACTTTAGTCTCTTGGTATATAATATATTATTGTTTCATTAGAACAACGAGGCTGTTCACACGAACCATATTCCCATATTTGCTATTTAGAATGCTGGATATGAATTGTTCAAACATCCTCGTTCGTAGTGTTTTCTATTTATCTATAAACCTGATAGAATGATGATTATCATGTGATGAGAGGAGTAAATAACTGGAGAACAAATATAAGAGTCATTTTCTGAAGAAATCATAGTTGTGAGGCATCGTTGGTACTAGTACCTCGAAGTTCACGGCTATTACATAGAAAAATAAACGTTTGAATAGTTTCATGTTTAATGTGCTTCCATCCTAGCGACCATAAATAATGATATTCACTTAAACGAATCTATTGACCAGATCCGAAATCACTACATATTGATTAAAACACAAATAAGAGGGTATTAATGAAATAAAATTGAACACTAAGCATGACTAGTAATAAAAGGACGATCATACGTCTAAAAATTTTATTAAAAACTATGACTACGATCACAAAATATGTTTGTTAACTTACATATTCACAATTATATTTTTCATTGGCGATTGGACTGCTGGATTGTTGACTCAGATTTTCAGACGATGTTATTCGCATGATGGAGATTTTCCTGCAAACTTTCAAGGCCTGGAATTTATTCCAAGTAGGCAGCTGATTATTTGTACGACACTTTCTGTGAAGGTTTTGGCGGATTTGGTGGGTTTGGGTATGATGCAGTCCACTTCAGTGACTTTTTTTGTGTTTAACGGGTTAGGGCGGTCACTTGTCCTACTCGGTCACCGAGCGGAGTTGCTTATTTGGATCCTCCCTCTTGTTGGAGGCTGTGTTCTTCGTGGCCTCCACGTATCGTACCCTGGTTTTTGCTCCTGTGGTGCCTGGCTTGACTTTTGAGCACTACGGGCAACCTTTGTAGTTTGCCTTGTGTATACATGCCCAATTTGCACAGGTTAGCGGTGTGCACTTCACGCACTGCGGGGTACCGTGGCAGATCTTTCGGGTGTGCCCATACTTCCGGCACCGGTAGCACTGTACCTGGAGTCATTTGCGCTACGAAGATTCAACTCTGATGGGCCAGGATAGTATATAGATTAAATATGGCTTTACTTTCCTGGTTTTTCTGTAGTTATACGTAGTTTAGGGGTACTGGAATCTTGTTTGCTCTCCTCATTATTCTTCATACCGACAATATAGGAAGTTGCTGTCTTGATGACTACCCTGAGGGCCTTTCTTTGTGGGAGTTGGTAGGTGCGGTACGGAAACTTGGTTTTCTCCAGGCATTAGGCCACTCTTTAATAGTCGGTTTCACTTGCAGATTGTAATATTACCGTAAAAGCCATATTATTTGCTCTTAGGACACGGATTTGTTTTATAGCATGGTCACTTACTACGCTGGACCAGCGATGTTTGTCTTCGAAGACAATTGGTGGTTTTCTTTGAGGTGGCTAACGGTTTATCTACGTGTAGCGACTCCAACTGGTTATTAATAATATCTGAAAACTTCTGCTTCGCTGGCTTCCTCTTTTTGTTGTTCATTTCTACGGATCTGTCAGAGGCAATTGCACTGTCTGCTTCACCTTCTTCTGAAGGGTAATTCATTGGCGCTTAACTATCTGCTTCACGTCCATATCGGTTTGACGCTATGAATTTGTAACATGAAGACTCGAAAACAGTTCTAGGCACAATCAGTTGTCCACTATCTAATCGCAAACGTTCTTAGTACCTAAATCAGCAGCTCCCAACTCAACACCCACATAGCACTGTGCCTAACTTAGGAAGGATACTGCAACCGGCCGATCACTCTAAACAGAAGGGGCCTATGCTACAGTATCTTGAACTTTAGAAGATCTACCGAAAAGAACTTGTGCGTTCGACGTTGCAAATTCTCTTAAATATAAGGGCAGAAATATTTAATATTAATAAAACGTACATGGTTCTGGAAAATTCAGGTGAATATTAAGTTCTACGAACTAGGGATCTAAGTAATAACAAAAGCGTTACAGATAAGTATTTACACATACGCTTGATCTCTGACTTAATCATGTTCACTTCCCTCAGAAGTCTTTGTTGTAAAGTTAAACTAATCCACACTATCTGATAGAGTAAAACACTAAGCAGCAAGCTTAAATGGAATTTGTAAAAGAAAATAGTAAATTTTTAATCGAAGTAAGAGGGCGAACAACTATAATCATATTTTTAATTACTCTATTTACAAGCTGCAGTGAAACAGCTGTTGATGTCAGAGGATATTTGCTTTGAGTCTGTTCATATACATTTCTAAAATATCAATTCGAAGTGGAAACTTTTATGTTCATTAATTAGAAGTTTAATAGTAATTTGTAAGTTATTAAAAAATTAAACTTCTACAACACAGAATGTTACAAAATATTACTATTCGGTTTTGTTTTTCTTTGCAATGAAATGAATCCATAAGTAATTTATAAATAGTCTCTATAATTTCAATTGCTATGCACAATGGTAATTGATAAATCCCTACATGAACTAACTTATTTACTTACCTCAAAACGTTCAAAAGATGTACAGGAAAATAGCATACAGCAAACATAATGACAACAGCGACGAGCATTTTAGCTGCTTTCCTTCGAGATCTTAGTTGCCCCTCCGTGCTGGTATTGGTATTCATAGTGAATGTATTTACGTGTCTTCCTCCAGATACATCTGAAAAAAAATTGATTTCAACAACTTTCAATAAAAAAAGATGGGAGCGACAAATATTTCTACTCAGCGCTAGGCAAGATTTATATTTATATAGAGAATTCAAGATAGAATTAAATTTAGCAAATCCTTCTGAAATATGATGTGATTTGATAGATCGTAGCGTTTCGTTGTAATTTCATTGTCTCCAATGTAGCTAACATTTTACGTTAACCGAATATATTGTCTTTCAAACATCTAATTTGTCAGCTGTATTTTATGATTTATTATGATTGAATTAACATTTCTTAAGCGAAATGAAGCTTTCTACCCTAATTTAATATTATACATATCAATAATTCAAGTTTTCTGTACTGCAATGAACAGAAATGGAAGTATATTGTATTATATTAACTAAGCCATGGGATAATAATTTATAATTTGATTTGAATTTACTTTGGTTTCTTTAATCAGATTTAGTTTTGAAAACTAAATTATGCAATTGCTATTATCGATTTAATAACATTGGTGTATGTTATATAATTGAACAATTTTAATTCATTTATTTCAACCTTGAAAGGTAAAATAAGTTTTATCATATTGCACAATGTAATCATGGCATTATATTTTAAATTATGCCGTTATTTAAGGATTTATTCACAATTAAAACTAATGGTTCATAATTTAGAACTTTTATAGCAATGTTAGGTGTATTTTAAAATGCGCTTTTAGTTTAAAATATAGGTATTAATAATGTGCCTGTTTCAAAACCATTTTGTTTAAATATTGTATCTATTTTATTTTAAAATGTTCTTCTAATATAATATTAAAGAATATGTCTTTGTAGATTACAATAATATACAATATATGACTTCTTTCACTAGAATTAGTGTCACTGGCCTTGTATTTTGACTGTATGAAGTTTTGTTCTTCCACCGGTAAGTTCACATGAATATTAAGTAAATTTAATTCACTTAATCTTGCAAGTAGCTTTGCATAGACTAGGCCTTGATTGCTAAAGTTTTTATACACATTTTATTGAATTAATTTAAAACTAGTCCGTAGGCTGTCTTAAAGAAAGAACACCTCCATCATGTAGTAATTATCGTTCGATAACTTTTGAATAATGATGGCAACTGAAATGTTTTAAGTGTTTGAATTTTCCATCCCGTAAATCTTGATGAGTAACAGTATCAGTAAAGGCAGTTCTATTTATTCATGGTCGAATATATACAGAATGTCCAGAAACTTTTCTACCAAAGGGAAACTCTATATACTAGATCTAATTTTGTGTCGATCTAACCTAAATTATCTTAATCGAAAAATGCCTTAAGGGAGCTAGAGACCTTTGAAGATGGCACGGTCCATTTAATTTTCTTAAAATATCTCAAAAAAAAGGACTTTACAAAGTTTATAATTGAGCAATCAAACATGATTTTATGCCAGAAACAAAAAATTTAAATTAACTTTTCTCGAGAACGGTCCGTGATAGCGATTTTAACCAGGGGCACATTATTATTGGAAACATCTTAAAGTTTTCAAATTTGACGTAAAATATACAAAAACTTTGAAGATAAAAAAATTTTAATCATAAATGTCTCTTGGCCCCCAGGTGAACCGCTTGTGATGGTAATATAGAAATCGTATTTACAGAGGCCGATCCATCATTAGCGGCTTAGTCATTGTACTAAGTTTGAACTTTTTAAAAACCCTGACGGTGCCATCTTCAGAGGGTTCTAGCTCACTTAGGAAGCTTTCCTGGATTACATTCTTATTTTTTCGACAAGGTAGTTTAGTCCAATTTCCACTAATCCTTAACTTGTAGTGAATACGGTATCGTAAATATTTTATAGATCTAATATTTTTTCGCATACTCCTCGCCTATTTTCTTTTATTTTCAAATATTTTACCGTCCTCAATCTTTGCGAAACATTCGTAATTTTTTTTGTTTCTGTCCCATTTTGGTTTTTCAAACACAACCACAGTTTAAATATATATTCCTTTTTCTACCGAAGTCCAGATCCAAACCTTACTTAAAAAATGTCTAGGACTATCTGTTGCAGTTGAACATTTCAGTCGTTGATTTTTATTAGAAAAAATACAGGAACAATGGTGCTTAATAGATCCATCCTGTTTTTCCACATATTTCCAGTTTTCATTGTCTTTCCTTCATCTTAAATAACTTCCGTCTTTCTCCCTATTTAACTTTCATGCTATTCTTCTGAACCTCTCATCCTTTTTTCAGTATTTTTCTCTCTGTTGCAATTCAAGTCAATTAATGACAAAATGTGTGCATCTCCATCTTCCATCTTCCACATAACTTTCATCACTGGATCCATTTGGCTTATAATTATCACTTGCACTAATTTCATTATTGTCACAGCCAAAGTTTTCCGAATTTGTGGCAGCTTCTAAAAAGAAAGAATACCTATAAGACCATAAGTTAATGATATCAACCAATTATTACAAGTCAATGCACCCAAATCGGAGAATGTTACGATCGTATTTTGAGACTCATTAGTTACAATGGATATAGAATCCGTTATATTTATCAAAACAGGCAAATCATTTTCATTTACTCTACTGCTTCTGGTGTACTATGAAGATAACCTATTTGCAAATGGTAACATTTTCGAAGCCTGGTAAGGTATTTTCTCTTTCAAACGTCTCCAATATTATGTTGGAATTTTCTAAGTGTGTAGGGAGTTTTAATTCTGAACATTATTATTCTTGTTTACTTTTTAGTAACTGCACCCTAAAGATTCCTCTTGAAAGATTTCCATTATCTATTTTGTAGCTGTAAAATGATAATTAAAACTCTTCTTTTTGAAAAATATGTAACTCCAACATAAGTTCAGATAACATAAGATGAAAACCATGTAACTCCAGTGGTCAACTTTAAAGTAAAAATTATTTTATTCCTAAATTTTACTAGAAAATTTATTAACGCATTTAAACTTATCTTATTCACTTGATACCGTTGCACAAGTAAAAGTTTAAAAAGAACTCTTCTATTTAACTTCAAAAAGCCGAACCATATAATTAAGGTTATATCGCTCAACAGAAGTTGCGCGGAGTTACATATTTCACTAATTGAGTTTTTTGACACGGCAGATGCCCCGCATTTTAAAATTAGAAATCGGAATTTAAATCACTTATAACTTTTCAAATCGCTAGATTGGTCGATTGGCTAATAGATGGCAGTAAAATCTAAATTTGGACAAAAATTGGGGTTACGCTGTTTTCTTGCGTTGTCGACGATTATGATATTATACGAAATACTTCAGCAATATTTCAAGATGTTACACGTATTTTTGAACAAGATCGTTAAATAAAACCAACTCTTTCTTAATTAGTTATCGACAAGAAAACGTAATAAAACGAATTATAACTATCCAGGGTACACCTCATCAAATTTATAATTCTCATCAATTGTTTCAGGATTATCCTAACCCTTAATTAATAGCACATTAAGGTTACCACAAGCTGTTGCAAACAATATAAAATGCAAAGAATGTTGTTGAGTTATTTCTAAATCAAAATTACGTTTAGATTTTAGTAAGTTTATGATTTTTCTCTTAGCTCACGGGAAATGGTTATATTAAAAAACACTTTTATCACACTATTGCTGACACTAGGAGGGTTGGTAAGTACATAAATTTACTCAAATAAGCCTAAAGTCTTGTTCATCTTATTAAACTGGTAAGGGTTCAAGTATATTTAATTAATAAATTTTATTCCAATATTAACTTTGCCGGAGATAGAATTTTTCCTAGGTACTGAAAATAAACGAAATTAGAAAATATTAAATTCAGAAGTTAAAATATTCTTAGTTATAAATTTTCTGTTTGATGTAATGTAAAAGCTCTGATTTCAAGACACTGTTTTATTCATGACTGTTTTTATTTTAAATTTTCCGCTTCCGTAATATATTTGAATGCGTGGAGAGTACAATCATATAGTATGATCCATTTATTCGGAGAGGGCGTTTTATTAAATTAATTAGTTCACATTGTTTTTGATATATTTAAGCCTTTCAGTCATAATTTTTTATTTTTAAAGATAAAATTTTAGAATTTCACACATGTAATGTCATTAATTAACAACGTGTGAGCAATGCCTCCTTTTCTCTCTTGTTTTTTACACTCAATTTAGATATTTGTTCTTATTAATTTGTTACCTTGCTATCTTTAATTTAGAAAATGTAATTGGTATTTAGCGTTGTTTATTAGAGTTAAGTGGAAGAGGAGATGGCTTCCAGCAAGTTATCTGAACTTGGCCCATTAAACAAGAAATATATTCATTGTCGAAGATAAAGTATGTGTATATCTTGCGTAATAAAGGCATTTATTGTTATTATTATGATCTTTATGATTATTTTTATGATTTTATGAGCAATGTTGTAAGAAAATTAGAAACAACAATAATTTCGTAGAACATTTAGGTATACCGTAGAAGATTTCTTAGAACAGAACAAAGATTCATTACTATAACCTATATCTATCTAAAAGAATTCAAGTTTGACAATGAGTTATGGCATTGCAATTTATTACATCATTATTGCGACTAATTTTATTCTTTACTATTCCTTAATGTTCTGGAATTTCTCCTTCCTGCGAGGGGTACTATTTATATTGTGAGCCTAATAATAAAGAAACAGTAATTAATCATTAAAGATTGATTTATTGCTTTTCAAAATATTCTCCCTTATGATCTATACACTTTTGCATTTTTTCGAATCAATTGTCAAAACGTTTTTGCCGTTCTGTTTGAGACATCTCTAAAACATGGTTTTTGAACGCATCGGCGGCGGCTCATTCCCCCGACGAAAACCGTTCTCCACGCAATTAATCTTGACGTTCGGGAACAAAAAGAAATGAATGGGTATCAAATCAGAACTATACGACGGATGACACTTTATTTGATTTTTTGAGACTTCAAATAATCGGTTCTTAAACAAGATGTGTGAGAATTCGCAATGTCGCGATGCAGAATGATCCTACGGCGCTTGCATGTTTTCCTTATTTCTCTGAAGAATTCCGGCAAACAGATCGTGGTGTACCATTCAGAAGTGACCGTTTTACGTTCCTGTAAAGGCACTGTTGCCTCATGACCAGTTTTTCTGAAAAAACAGGTGACTATTTGCTTCGAAGTACTTCGAGAGCGAACAACTTTTGTTGGGTTTGGTTCATTTTGAAACACACATACAGTCGACTACTGTTTACTTTCCAGCTCATACGCATATATCCATGGATCGTCACTTGTTACAATATTATATACGTCTTTTGAAACACCGCCGTTGTATTTCGTAAGCATTTATTTGCACCAATCGACATAGGCATCTTTTTCAGATGTTTTTAAATTATGTGGGATTCAACGAGAACAAACCTTTTTCACGGCTAAATGTACATGCAATATTTTATATATGTTGGTCGAACTAATGCACAAGGTATCTTCAATCTCACAGTATGTCATATGACGATCTTGCATTGTCGGTTTTTCCACAGCATTAATGTTTTCTGGTACAACTGATTTTGGACGATATTCACGACATGCGTCGGTGAGCGAACGGCGGCCAGGATTAAAGTAATTATATTAGCATTTCACGGTGGCAAAGGATGGGGCTCAATCGCCAAAAGTGGAAGTAATTTGATGATGCACTCTTGTCTAGAAAGTGCTCGTCAAAAGTAATAAATTATCGCTCGAAAATTTTCACGAGTTAATTCCATTTTTACGTTGAAGCATAATTTTGAAGTCATTATAAACACCACTAATCACGCTCAAATGTGAAAATCTTCTGAATAAGGTAATGTTCAAAAATGTCAAAGTTTCCATTACAAATGTTAGATGCCGCCTTAAACACGCAGTGTTGCCAAGGCTCCTAATATAAATTGTGCCCCTCGTATATAAATAGCAGATTGAATTCTCATAGTTTTAGTTTTCTTATGTACCTTGTCTTCTTAAGTAGCTGTTATACATAAATAGAAATATATACATTTATTATTAGTGTACTGTGAAATAAATATTTAATTAAATATGTGTAAATAAGTAATCCTAATATTAGTGAATATAAATAAAGATTTTTAAAAAATTAACAAGTTTCGTTACAATATGTTAAACGTTTCAGAAAATTGCACCGGTTGGCATCTACCGGTGGTTTTTTTGGCAAACAGTCGGTAAATAGTTCGGTAGAAGTAATTTAAGAACACAAACTTCGGTAAATGTCAAAAATAAACTTAACGCTAAATTCGGATATGTATCCTATATGTATAACTTAATTCCTTCGATAATGCATTTATTATATTAATTTGCCTTTAACCTTCCTAATACCTGATGAATTTTAAAACGCTTAGCACCAGCAGGGGTTCGGGCGGACCCCAACTGTTTTTTATTGCGAATGCACTTGTTTTTTATTATTACTGATGTTTCATTGCGCTATAGTAACCTTTTTATTTATTTAAAGTTGTTGCTTGTAGGAAGAAAAAATGATAAATATACTCAAAAAGCTTATATTGATGAAATCTACAAAACTTAACTAATATACATATTTAGAATTAACTTTCACAATCTTTATACATTATAACAGTATTTCTATGTAATGGACATACATTTTTCTTGTACTTGGAATATTTTGTTTTCACTTTTTTATCTTTGTTCCTTGGACATCCGTGACACCATCCTTTTTTTGACTGCTCTTCGTTGAGTTGAATTTGGCCCTTATAAATCCTATTAACAATGTTCAAACCACTGCGTCAATTTCGCCATGATATTATAAAATTTTAAATTACAAAGATAGCTGAGATTATTAGTACAATCAATTACAGTATAGAAGTGTACCGAAATTCCAAGAAAAAGCCAGAAAGCAATTTGCCATCTCTTTTAGCAAACTAATTAGCAAGGTAATCGGAAGGAATTCAAAGTCGAAAATAAAAACTTTGAATAAAATAAACAGCCAACTTTTATTGCCATCTACTGGTTGAGGTCCGAGCGCATCCCCACATGCACATTCGCTTTGTTTTTAAATAATACATGACTCCGTAATTACAATTTCCAATTTTTTCTTTTTACAGCTTGTGTTAGAAGCTGCAAAGAACAATGTAGAGGGATGCCCTGAAACTTGTCTAACTACACCTAAATATATCAACAGAAATATGCAACGTGGGGCCAGCCCGGTACTAGGAAGGTTAATAATATCTCTTGTGTTTGTAAAGTGATTCGTAAATGGTGCTCATCCTATTTTATTTAATATCTATTATTCGTGTGCATTATGTTTATGATTTACCAACTACTTTTGTCGATTCATACTTTGTACATTGGTAGATGTGTTTGGTACATTCGATAGAACTTCAAAACGCTAGACAGTGAACAGCAAAAGTTTTAAATGCATTAGGTGTAGTTTTCGTAAATGCATAATGCTTATAAATAAAAGTCCACTATTATTCAACTGCACTTCAATCGCCGGTGAGGTTGGATGCGGCACGTGAATTAATTCCTCAAGAGCTTGGAGATTTTTAATTAAATGATTTCTAAACGGTCTTCCTCCTTTCTTTGTCGTAACGTTGTTTGGAAAATTAGGGTTTCTATAACATTAGGACAGAACGTCATTTTTCATTTTTGGTCCTAGTAAATTGGTCACTGTGCTTTATATTTTAGCCATATTAATGCGCTCATCTGCTTCCTATATGCGGCGATACCATAATCTCACTAATTTTATTCTATCCTCTGACCACATTTAAACCCATTAGAATTGGTTTGTTATCAAAAAAATTAATCATCCGAACTTGACGCAGGATGACGAAAACGATCTTGGCGAGTGATTCCTATAGCATAAATTCTGCAACTCTAAAGTTCTTCAAAAACAGTGCTACAATTACCCTCAATGCCGTCCCCTAGCACTTAGTCTACTGCTAAACATCAATAGATCGATCTGTTCATAGCTCTCATAAATGGTACACAGCTTTCTAATTTGGGATTAAAGGGACGGAAAGTGATATTAAAAATTTTGAAAAATAGAAAAATATACTTCATGAGCGAGTGTGTTTATAACACATTGAAAGATAAGATCCCTCCTACAAATAAAGAAAAGTCGCGTTTCCCTAAACATCACAATGTTTTTAGAAGACTGACGAATCCCGGCGAAGATATAAATAAATAGAAGAAATTACTAATGCAGAAAGGCGGCAATTCCTTACTTTTGATTTCACTTCGACTTATTAATTGACTGCTGAACAAGCAGTAATAAGTAGTAATGAAACATGCAAAGAAGATGATGATTGTATCTCTTAAAATGATGCAGCGTTTTAAATCGGTCTAAAAAACCGACCCGCAAGTTATCCCGCAGCTAAATCACCACATGAAAGAAATTTTACAGTCAAGAATATCTAATTACGACAAGTGAGCATTATACGTATAATCGAGCGTTGCAGAGATATTTGCATTTCGTAAATGAACGACAACCTTTCAGTGTTACGTAAGAAATCAGAAAAGGCGAAAGTATACGAAATGCTGAAATTAATTCTACACTATCTGGCGTGTTGAAGACGAAGGGTAAGATCAATTAGTGCATAAATGAAACTTCAAACTTTATAGTCTCAAAATGTTTATTTAAGCACTGGTTCTTGGGGTTTAAGTAGTTTCGGAATTTCGTTTTTATTTCATCATCAGAAGCATGATTAATGTTTTCTAAGAATTTATTTTAAATAGGTAGATCGCATCATTTAAGTTTATACTGACAGATAAATTAAACAACTCTGTTGTTTACATTTAACTGAAGCTATCTATCTGTTCAAGACACTTTTTAAAAAACATTAATGATGCTTCTGATGGTGAAATAGAAACAAAATTCCGAAACTAGTTAAGCCCCAAGAATTAACTCTTATATAAACATTTTGGGACTAGAAGGTTTGAAGTTTTCTTTATAATGGGTCTTCCAAATTCAGCCCCTGTTTTGAAACGTCTGGTTAACATTTAATTGTTACTGAACGCACCCATGTATTTTGTCATTTTGTTAGGTTAAGGTACGGCAATTATAACAATGGCGT
>JAHWXV010710081.1:0-19811 GCA_024586415.1 Phrixothrix hirtus | reverse complement strand
AATCTTACAGTATAACCAAGCTCTTTAATCGGTGATAACTTAAAAAATAGGAATTTATAAGTAAAATGATACATAACATTTTAGTTCATATTAGGATGCAAAATAACGTAATGTATATATTAAGTGCCAAACTTTTTGTAAAAATACCTAGCATTTGAACTTGGTTAACAACTTAGCAAAATTAGAATAAATAATAAAACAATGAACTGAACACAATAAAACTAAAAAAAAAACTAAAGGTATCAACCACATATGCCACTACGAACTGAAAGAAAGCTATACTTGGCTATAGTCACTAGCAGCACTGGGAATAAAGGGGCAATTCGTTTCTTGAGACCGCGCTAGGTCCAGAACAATAATTGACTTAACTAGCTCAACACAAGTAATAATTCAACCGGGAGTTTACAAGTATAAAGGACATGGACGACATCAATTCCAGACCCGCAAGGGCAAGTAGGTGCAACTTTCATGCGATTGAACCTGTGATAATAACTGAAACGGTCCATGAACCAGTAACAAATGCATGGCAAATACGTGTTTTCGAAATTAAAGATTGAAGATCAAACATCTTGCCGTACTACCGTTTGACCACTCCCTGTTTTACATATGCGTACACTTCTACAAAATTATTGGCTGTATGTTTAATTAATTCATGGGGAAGATAGTCAGCTTCCTTGCCTTTGAGATTTGGTACCAAGCTAATTGAACGCTAATTCCGTGCTGTCAAAGGCAAACTAAATCCTTGTAGATAGCATTAAAAATATCAGAGTAATCTGAAAATCGATAACTATCAGAAAAAATTACGATTCCCAAATAAAGGAATAAATCAAAGTGATCATGAATAACCGCCACTGCTAAAGCTATAGTGCAACATTTCACCAATGACAGCCGTAACGTAAGTAGAAACATTAGCTGCCACCTAGTCAAAATAATGGGGTGAGGAAGTTGTCATAATAGTTGTTGCACAGCTGGCACCATACTTACAAATAGATCCAAATACAAATATATAAAAATTTTGATCATCGAGAAAATTAACCTGAAGATTGCAGAACCATAAACGACCCTTAACTGCAGAAAAACAGTAGCACCTCTAGGTGGAAATCTTTTATTGAAACTGGAACGCTTAAAGCTACAGCAGACTGAATGTGTGCATTTACCATGTAGGTGAAGGGGCGGAATGTGAAATATTGTAACTAGGCCAGTAGGAGCAGTGCAATAGGCTTTTGTTGAAGTGAAGATAAACTTTGAACTATTTGAGAATCGTTGGACCCTCATCTCCAGATTTCCGTACTACAAAGAATTGTAAATTCGACAACCATCACGTATACAGTCTAAGCACATTAGACTCTAGACCCTAGATCTTACCAACGGTATGTACCAGATTATTAGAGAGTTTGTTAGCTTTGATTTACACTTCTTTTATATGTTCCTACCAATTCAGACGTGAATCCAGCACAATTCCTAAGTATTCCACAGGCTTGTGAACGGTATTACATTGTCAGCTACATGGATTCTTAGACTTCTCCCAACACTAGTACATAATCTATGTCCGGAAATGAACAATGCCTTGTTATTTTTGTTAAGAAAGAAAGTTTATCATTATCTACCCAACAACAAGCATTCCGAAGCACCGTCTATTGTTTTTCTATTCTAGATATAGAAGTATCAAATATAACTACGTTATGGTCATCGGCATATGCCTGGACGTATGTAAGTGTTTGAAAATGGTTAGTGTTAGTGGTAAAGCAAATTCCTAAAACTACAAACCAACCTTCCATCATTATGTCGAATGAAACCGGGCCTAAGCTTGAGCCCAGCGGACAACCTTAGCACTTCTTGTACAATAAATGTCTACCATGACGTGTGACGTTTCAACTCGTAATGAAAGGAGCACTAGGAAGGCAAAGAATTTACATTGGACTCGGTGATAGCTTAGTCTTGTGGGAGCGGGTCTTGGTGATGTTCTCGGCAACTTGGGAGGCTCTCACTTCGTCTGGTTTCGCGGTCGGTATATCTGTAAAATAATTATTTACCGGGGGACGTCGTTTGTGATCATTGATGATCATTTCGTTTTTCGGCGGTATTAAAAAGAAAGGTAATAGTAATAATTTATTTATAAAATTAAACGGAAATTGGAACAAAAATCAAATCAAAATTGTAATAGAGTTCAAACATGAAAAATAAAATAAGCATAGTTTTCTGACAGCAGAAAAACATAGGTTATTTACAATTACTTACGTCTGTAAGGAAGGTCAGCCTTCGCATGAGGTTTAGACGGCAATTAGTATTTGGAATCGTTGTGGCATTGGTCGACGAGTGGTCGACGCACGTGTCGTGTCTAGGTCAAGTCTGCGTTCCTGATGTTTATGAATGCAAGAATCGGCAGTATGCCTTTAGATCTGAGCACGGGCGCGTCGCTCTAGGTGGCCGCCATCTATTCGGCGACGGATATCTGGTTGAGCCGTTAGCGTGTACTCGCGACCTTCCTTACCACTCAGTATCGCTAAACGTCACGACATTTGGCTTCGTTTGCAGACCGATACATAGCATGATGATTTCGGTACAGCGTAGTTGTGCGTCCGCTATCAATACAACTCAATGCACAAGGACGCTATCAAACGCTTGACGTCGGACACAAATAGTTACAGAGCAACTTGTTTGTGGTCGACCCAAAGTCGATTTTGTTGCAGGTTCGGCGGCAATAACACCATGGATACTCAGTTACGAGGATTCCTGAGGTTATAATGTTCTACACTCGGTATATCTTTGTACAGAGCGACAAGAACTAGAGCGTCGTTCTAGAACCTGTATATGCAAATCTCTAGCTTGTGAACGGTATTCAGGATTTTAGCAGGCTTGGCAAGTCCAGAAGACGTCACGTTAAGATAATTGTAAAATTTAATAACAAAATAGCTTAACTTTACAGAAAAGCTTTTATGGTTTATGCACTTCGCAATGTCCCGTATTGAGTCTCATACGAAGACTGATTTTCAACTCGCAAAAGCGTCTTATTTATACTTAAATTCATTTTCGCGTTCTTTATTCAGCAGACATGGATTTCGACAGTTTTCTTTGTCTGCTATTTTATAAATTTGGATAACATACACGTGTGCTATAACCAAGTCGTTTGAAAAACGTGTTGCAATATTTCGCAATAGTATTTAATTAATTTTTACTAATTAATTAATATTTAAATCATTTGAGATTGTTGCTTATGTTAATTATTATTAATTATTAAAACAATCTTGATTGATTTCGAACGGTAAACGGTGATTTATGAGTCAGGTTGTGCAATCTTCATTAATTAACTTATAACATGTTTTATAGCAGCTTCTAATCAAGCAATTTTTCTATTTGCAATTCAAACTAAAATCATACACTCGCGCACGGTATTTAACAATTTCTTAAAGTTTGTTCTGTCTTTATATGTCCTAATAATTACACTTCCGGAATCACTAATATAGCGAAAACACGTGGAATTTTCGGAATTCCATTAGATCGGGTTTCGCGTTATTACTACGTTTCCACAGAAAACGTTACAGCTCTATCTTTAAAAAAACTGATAATGACAAAATGAACATTGGAGGTTGTTTTTGTTTATGGAAACTAACTACCTGGACGAGATCCAGGCCATATTGAAGGCGTTTGACAAATCTAATCAGCTTACAAGAGAGTGAAGATTATGTACTTTAGAAAATCTTATCTTAGATGTTAGTTGTTCAACAGCTTGTACAATAGAACGTCCTGGTCCAAAACCAAATTGCAGTTGTTTAATAGATTGTTACTTTTGAAACAGTGAGTACAACGTTTGACCAAAAGTTTTTCTAACAACTTGCCCCAGTCTGTGAGTATCAAAACATGCGTACCACCATGTCCACTTTTAGGGAGCGAAATAATCCTCGCGATTTTCCAAGATAAAAAAAGTGGCTTAAATAATCATACCTGCCAAGTAAAACTAAAATGCAAAGGCGCTTTAATTCTCGTTATTCCACAATAACTTGGTAAGGAATGTTATAAATTCCAGAAGCTTTATTCCGTTGTAGTCCGACATGGCTGAAGCAATTTCATTTATAGCGAAAGCCTGCTTCATACAAACTTCAGTTTAATTAAGCAGTAATGATGAACATCTGAAAGACTGTAATGATCAGTCAGTTCGACAATCATCACAAGGAAAGGCTTTATGTATTAAAAATGTTTCTATATCTTTGGGATTCATCAAGACCACCCCACTGTGATTCACGGTGCAGGATATTACGGAGATAAGAGATATCTTCTTTCTAAGCATGGCTGGTATCAAAACAAAAAGGTTACCTGAGGATGTTTTGCTGCAAAATGAGGCCAACGGGTTAGTTTTAGCTGCCTTAATTAAGCTGGTGTAATTATTGCATAACATTTTGTACTCCAAGTTAGCATAATTCCAATTACGGTAAATAACACTAGTC
Organism: Phrixothrix hirtus; assembly: GCA_024586415.1. NCBI lineage: Eukaryota > Metazoa > Arthropoda > Insecta > Coleoptera > Phengodidae > Phrixothrix > Phrixothrix hirtus. Next base: position 15,369 of record JAHWXV010710081.1, on the reverse strand, counting down.
AAAGTGCCTTCCGAACAAATATATCCAAAATAAATTTTTCTAGATTTCCTGAATGGTCCCCGTTTTTTCGCAAATAAATACTCCGCCAGTATTATGTTTACGCTTAGGGCTCTTGAAATTTGAGGTTTTTGCACATCCCGTTTTGTAGGACGAAGATAAACCTTCGACTACGTGATTTGTTTGAAATTTATTAATAGGGTGCAAAAACAGCCTCGTGAAGTTGAGACATGGCTTGTACTTTATGTCAAATATGAGAACAGAACTAAAACTTATGTCGTTGGTGCGCCTTAAGTTTAAACGTGGAGCCTCAAGGACTCTCACGAGAAGCAAGTGATAATCACCGAGACTATCATCCTCCATGATGACCCAGGACACACAAGTTAATTGATAAGTAAGGATTAAGTAAAGCCAACTTTCGTCGGCAACCGCCTCAAACGTTGAATCACGCTCACCACAATTACAAATGGATAACCCCTACTGAACTATAGTAGTGAGAAGTTCTTCTCATTTACCATTTGTAGCATTATCTCCTCGTGCAAGACGTTTTGCATTAAAGTCACCACTTAAAATAGTAGAAAATTGATATTGTTGAAGAACAGTATGAAGTTGGTCTAAAGTCTCTGCTAAGCTATTAAAAAGTGGAGTGTATAAACTAATGCAAATAACTTAATGTAGTCTAATAAACTAACCAAAACCAAATAGTGAGAAGAGTATAAATCGACGAAACAATGTGAAGTAGCAGACGATATGTAAATAGCGGCCTTGGCAAATTTACCAATATAGCAGGTAATGAAGTTGTCATGAGGAATTGTACAGTTATAAAGTTCATGAGCCAAAACAGAAATGCGGCGGTCATGGATTAACTGCAAAACCTTCGCACTTGTTGCTTTACCATAGAAAGAACATTACCATCAGGCGAGTAATAAACACTAGAGTTAGCAAGATATTTATCAAAATCTTGTCTATACATTAAAATCAATTCGCATAGTCAGTCTTAGCCATGATCAAGCATATCAATGTAATCATAATAGGACAAAGCGGGTTATTTTATTTGGTGACACCTTGGGGAAAGACCTATTATTCTAGCTAGCACAGTCCATATCATTGGGTAAACACTCAGACAGACTATGATTAACGCAACATCTGTCACACACTAGCTTTACAGTTACGTGCAACGTGACCGAAGTAGTTACAAGTAGTTGTAACATCAGCCTAGACGGAGATCTTCTTCTGTCCTTATTCTTAACTATTCAATTGTAATTTTACCACGTTGAAGTATAATTTTGAAAGGAATAGGCTTCAACTTTGTGTTTTAGTAGAGTTTTTGTATGTTATATTTCATATATGGTGAAACTTCGTTATAAGAGACTCTCCGGAGCATCCAGCTGATTCAAAAATATCTGTGCTATCGCCAGCAAATGGCTTGAAGAGTTACCTTCGCACAAGCTTGTATGGAACCCTAGAAAAATCATTTTGGGCTCGATGTTAATCTGATTAGATATAATAAGTGCACTGTTATATATTTAGGATTTCATTCAGTTTTACTGTCTTTCTCAGACATAGACCTTAATCACAGGAAACTATCAATTCCAACTTGAAATGTTTTGCAGCTGGTTGGACCAATTATAAGCACTAATCGCAATATAACGAAAGGTAGTTAGTTCTCTTCGGCTAAAGTTATAAAAGAACTCATCGCCCAAATTTAACTTTTGTTGGAACCCTGCACAAAAATAAACGTGAGATACAACAAACATTCTTACCAAATGGTAGCCGCCTAGTTTATTAGTCCATTTTTGGATTTAGAACCCAAATAACGCTGCTCTTATATTTCTAAGAAATGAAAAGCAGTTGTAATGATCTTGTTAACGCACCGTACAAATGGGATCAGCAATGATATACTGTTTTACAATTCAACGAAAGGCGGTGTGGATAGTCTTCACCAGAAGTGCACTAATTATACCTTTGCACGGCGTACAAGGAGCTGGCCTTGTGCCATATTTTATGCAATACTCAACTTGGTTGCGCTAAATTCCCAAGTAGCATTTAACAGTAAACAAAGCAAGATGGAGCTTTGTTGGGTCGCAAAGAAATCTCTTACCAAGTGAGAGAGCACTAAATGAAGGTTATTTAACGTACCATCAAAGTATAAAGAACCTTCCGTTTGATCTCCGCCGTCTCATATGTACTTAACTTAGGAATGCCTAAGAAAACCCCAACAGAAATGGTAAATAAAGAAAACAGAAAAAGTGTGACGTTTCTCATGGAACCGTGGTAATATCGCGAAATCCGATCTAACGGAATTCCGAGAATTCTACGTGTTCTCGCTAGATTAGTGATTCCGGAAATGTAACAATTAAGACTTCATTAAAGACAAAACAAACTTTAAGATAGTGTTAAATACCGCGCGCGGGTGTATGGTTTTAGTTTAATTTCAAACAAAAGACTTACTCGACTAAAAGCTGTTATAAAACATACTATAAGTTATTCAATGAAGACTGAAGAACCTGACGCATAAATCACCGTTCACCGTCAGGAATAAATCAAGATTGTTTAGATAACCCAAATAATTAAGACAAACAACAATCTCAAATGATTTAAATATTAATTTATTAAAGAAAACTAATTAAATACTATTACTCAATATTGAGGCACGTAGTGCAACGATTTGTTAAAATCAAATGCATTTATTAGCCGAATTGATTAGACAACAGGCAAAGAAAACCGTCGAAATCGATTTTTGCTGAATAAAGAACGTAAATAGAATTTAACTGTATATAAGACGCTTATGCGAATAGAAAATCAGTCTTCGTATGAGATTAAATACGGTATATTGCCTAGCGCATAGACCGCAAAAGTTTTCCTGTAAAGTCAAGCTATTTTGTTATTAAATTTTGCAGTGATCTTCACGTGGCGGCTTCTGGAGTCGCCAAGACTGATAAAATCCTTAATACCGTTCGAATTAATATTCCGCTAAAAAGCTCCGTATGCTAGAGATTTATATATAGAGATTTTAAAACGACGCCCTATCTCAAGTTGCTCTGTAACGAAGACAGGCAGAAGCGTAGAACAATATAACATCAGGAATCCTCGTATCCGAGTGTCCCTGGCGTTCCCCTGGATAGCGTTGCAAAACCAACCAGAAAAATCTAAAACGTGTCAAAGTGTTTAAAGAATTTTTATTTTAAGCGTAGGATGATGTCATGCAATTTCAGAAATGAAAATCTATTTTTAGGTCTAAAATTAAAAAATGTCAATAAATAGTAGCTTAAGCTGCCTTTACATTTAAACACATTTTTTAGAACGATGCATGAGTAAACTCTATTTTTTATTATTTTCAGTTATTCATAAATAAATTCTTCAAAATTGTTAAAAAAATTGTATACATTATTTCTAAATTCATTCAATTGTATGAAAGGACAATCACCTTATTCCGTTATTTATTGTAGTAAACAAATCGCAATGTGCCTGCTACAGCTGAAAAGTATATGCTATTGTAAATTGATACTATTAGGTAGGTCAGTTATAATTTTCTGAATGATTTAACAGTTTTAGTCTGAATGCCGCCATAGGCGGCTCGTTGTACATAATTAGAAAAAAATGGACTTTTTTGTATTCGTATTTTTTAAATTTTACGTTTATTGGGGTGTGGGTAGGGTCTACTTGCAGCCCCTAAAAGGAATGTCATGTTATTTTAAACACCCTGTATGTACAAACGAGGTAACTAAATAAAATGATCGTTTAGCTGTTCTTTTGCATCCACAACGATGCCAATTAAATATTGAATTTTAATTCGTAAAGTTCAACCAATGAATGTATTTCATTATTGTTGATGGCAATCGGTTTGTTTCGACTAGTGTTAATTTTAGCAATAAACGGATGATACTATTGAATTAGCATCAATGAAATTAATTAATTCGCATGTCTCATGAAAAGGCTCTCAACAAACGGCAATTAATATTTACAGGCCTTAAACAAATATCTTTGGAGGTTGTCTTACCGGATCTCGTATCAATGTTTCTTACATCGATACACAAACGATTTTTCTAATAATCGACCTAAAGAATTTCATGTACTCCTGTCACATATACCTTTTGTGGTCTGTATACGTCGTAACGCCAGATTTTATGGTACGAGCAACGAAATGCGGCGTTTACAAGCTCCTTATGCGGGTCTGTCAGATTCATGCACCGGATCATACATAAAACTGTGGGGGCATGAGTAAGATGGGCCTCGCACAATGTATGACGGCGATTTGCAGGATATTTCAGTTGCCTTATCGTCCAAGCAACTGTGTAACTGAAGGATCATGGCTAACCCTCGGCGGCGATGTCCGTTGCCCAAGCAACAAGGCACGCTCGACAATAACGAGAAGATTGAACAGCTTCCAAGCGAAAAGTAGGTTTGTTGGCTCGGTTATACGTTGTAACAAAAATTAGAAACAATAGAAATCTGATAGAAGATTCTAGAAACATCCACTACCTTTTTCTAGAATAAAATAGATGATGTAATCACCAAATAACTCATTGAAGTAACCGATATCTGTCAATTCAATTAGGTCAGAAATGACTCATATCATTACAATTTATTACATCATTATTATGAGTAATATTCTGGAATCTTCTTCAGTATTGTTTTAGAATTTATCTTTTATATATAAACAGCAGATTAAATTCTCTTAGTTAGTTTTTGTTAGATTCTTGTATTATTCATTACTGAGATAAATATAAATATACATAAATAGAAATTTAAATGTTTGTTGTAGTAGATTGTGAAATAAATATTAAAATAAATAAGTGTAGTATTAGTGAATATAAATAAACTTTAAAAACAATTAGCTAGTTTTGTTATAATATTTTTAATCAAAGGGTGATTCATTAAGCGAGCCCCAACCGCAGTTCGCCGGCTTCGCAATTGAAGTCCTCGACTTCGCGATTGGGTTTGAGGTTTTCGGCTACGCGGGTGAGATTGAAGTCTTTACGGCTTTACGGTTGAAGTCGTAGTTTTCTTAGCGTTCTTTCATCGCTCTTTGTATACTAATTTAGGACGGACTATCATTATTCCACTAGCGCAACTTGTTTGCTATTTTATTCTTGCGCTTTACCATAACTTCATTGTACTCGAAACTCGCAACATATTAATATTTAAAATGGCGACATCTTATTGCATATATATATATATATATATAATTATTTTAATTATTACATTTTTCCCGCACTCCGGGAATACTTAAAGTCTTTTACATTGTCTTTTTAACTTAAATATTAATAACATTGAAATGCGCGAAACTGTATCAGTTTCTATAATCGTGATTTTTATGTTATATGTTAGTACTTCTACAAACTTCAAATTGAATCTAAAATGGATAAGAGAAAGTCATAGGTTACCTCTCGCCGGATTTTGTTACAAGTTTTTGTAAATTACATATTTGCTACTAGAAGGATCCCAAGTTATTGGGAAAGTTCCTGAATTTTGAAAACTCCATACGCTATTTTTAAAAAAGTTATGAAAAAAGTATTAGTTTGTGCCCGACGCCAGTTGAGGGCTAAATTAGTTGTTAATTATCTTTTTTTTAATCTAGCGGAAACTGCTATTTCAATCAATATCTTAGATACTTATTTTGTTTGGTTGAAGTAGTAATAACTAATCAATATCTATATAAAAAGCGAACAAAGTAAATCCAGGCATTCGACAGCTGGTTAAGAAGTTATAAAGTAAATCTACTTGAGTACTTTCCCAATTTTTTGTGTTTGTCAAGGATTGTCAAAAAATATTTTCAAGACATTTTTACGTGGTGTGTTAATATATAACATTTTAAGCAAGGATTGGTCATCTCTTGCATAAAAGTGAGTAGTTTTCTATCTAATAAATGAAATATTTATAAAGTTCTTTATTTATACCCCATTAGCATTTATAACCCAAAATAAAATAAAAATGGTTTATTGCTCAAAGGGCAGAATAAAATCTGATAAACCCTTATATTACGAAATATAGCAATGTTTATTATCTATCTAACTTTGTTGCTTATTTCTTTTATCAATTTGTCAGATTGATATGGGTATTTTTATCCTTGCGCATGATAGGACTTCAACGTTTTTGCCAAACATTTTATAACTTAACTGGATCTTTGCTTCTGTTTGATTATAAAATCAGTTCCATTTCTAGATGGCCTGATTAAAAAAATTAAATTAAATTGCTACTATTGTGAAATAAGTATACAATTTAATTTTCTATACGAGTAGGTATGCGTCTGTTAACTTTATAGAACGTTCCAAAACGTAAAACTATTACAAAGATTTTACCTTTCTTTTATAGGTCTCTCTATTTATTATATTACAAAAGGACATGATTTATTTATAAATTCTTTTAAATACAATTCTCAACGTGTTTAACTGCAATAAAATTTAAATATATTTAGCAAATTATTTTATTTTTGTTGAATTTTTCGTGGAAAAGCTCAAAACGTCCTTGTTTCTAAAACATGTGTAATATAAGGATATCATATTGCTATATTCTACATTTTGAAATTTGCTTCAGTCTCTTTAAATAACAAATGAATATAAAATTCATCATGATTGGCTGATAAGCAGCTGATTTAACAATAACGATATCTAAATAGGAAGTAGCAACACAAAATTGGTTTAATTCACAGTTTACTGGTTCGATTTGCTGCACACCAATATAATACATATTAACTGCGTTTACCACACCCGTGCGGTACGTATAAATCGGAAACGCTATTGACTGAATTGTTGTTACAATAATATCCATAGAAATAAGTTTTAGGTAAACTCAGCCTTATATCAGTAACAAATATTTTAAATAGCTTTTAGAAAAGCATTTGTTCAAACGTATGTGAATTAAATACGGAATTTAGACTTCATGCAAGGTATTATTAAATTGGAAGATCCGTCATTTCCGGTTACCACTGATATTGCGGATTTGGCTTCTGCCTAACAATCGTCTGATATCTAGTACCCGGAGCCTTTTTTTAGACATTCTAAATTAGTTGTCAACATCCCCATCACCCCGTGCAGATGATACTCTATTCAGCCAGATATTTAAAAGAATAAATCCTAAGAAAGTTAATATTCTTGCTGAAAACTTAGCATACCCAGCTATATCTGAAGTTTGGATTTCATTTGGTTAGAAATTATAGGTCTCCGGGGCCTCATAGCAATAGTTTTGTGTTTATGGAGTTGGTTGAAAAATATTTTAGTTTCAATTTTAACTATTACTAAGCCTTTTAATGAAAATAAAAATGATAAATATTGTATTTACAAAATTTCTTGCAAGTTTGGTAAATCCTATTTTGGAAGAAGCCTAGGGTGGTTGGAAATAAGTATTAATGAATATTAAGACTGGTCAATTTGCAAAATTTAAAATTGCTGAACACCGACTTGAAATGGGGGTCGTAATAATTTTCTGAAAGATGTTAAAATTTGGTTTCCTTTAATTCAACAACTTTATATTTTATCACTTCGATCTTTATTGCTTTACAGTCAATCGAATTCTCAAATATATTTAATCAGTTATTGTGCTTGATAACGAAGATAGACATTTTTCCCCGAAGCATTGCGTTTGTTTGCAGTTATTAGTTTAGGCATTACTTGTTCAGATATTCAGATAATTTAAAGACCTTGAAAACGTTTTAGATTTTTTGGTTTTTCGCAAAGACTTCTTCTGTATTAATTAGTCTGTATTTTAGCTACGTTAAGATCGATATTTAGATTTTGGTATCTATTTAGGGCTGCAGTGTACTATAGAAGGTATTGTGCAATAGATTTGGTTGGAAAATATTGTAGCTTTTTTATTCCGTTAATAACAGAAATTAATTGGGACTCATTATACTGATAACTTGACTAAACAACTAATACTGGTCACAAATCATGAACTGATTTTCCAATTGAGAACGATTAAAATTTATAGTTAACTTTTAAATAGATTCATCAAAAACCTAATAGCAGTCAAAATAAGGTAGTTGAGAGTAGGAAATAATGTTATGATTTTTTAAAATTATTTAGAATAATTGAGGCCTGTTCTTAAACCTTAATTCAGCTAAATAAAAAATAGAAATATAACCAAAATTATAGTTTATCTTCATAAGAGCGCACATTAGATAGCGCAACGTTCGTTAAAACGTACTGAAGGTGAAGCTTTAGCGACTACTGATGTGAAACAGATTGTACATTAATTCCGTTTTCGCAAAAAAGTTTACCGAAGCTTGCAAAAGGTAACGACATTGATAGTGCTAAAATGTTGTTACATAAGTTAACACGCCCTTATCCGTAAGTTAACAGAAAAAGAAATTGAATTTTTTAGGTAATTTGCAAACTGTTAAACTTTATAAGGTTATCAAAATAAAATTCGAAATAGACTTATTCTACTGGAGAAAAGTAAGAAGTTGAAAGTTACCTTAATAAGCTATCGGAGGTAGATTTTTCTTTAACTTGTAAGTGTATTATTAAAATCGAAATTTATGTTCTGAACATAATGTTACCGATTTCTTCAACAGTGAAATAATTGAAACTAGATACTATGTTGACGAGTTTTTAAAAATAGAAATTATAGAATTTGTTTAAAATCTATTTATTGTGAAATTTCCGATTAAATAGCCCTGGATGAAAATCATATAAATACTAATTTTCAAAGAAGGAATAATATTAATGTAATTCTCCTATATGACGGTGTGTTACGAATTGAATTGAGTGCCTTTTATTTTTGCACATGAGTGTACATTTCACTTTGGTTTTGTTACCTTTATTGTAATTCAGAAATTCTTTCTGGTCTACATTCTAAATTATTCTATTTTTAAATTCATTAAATTCCGAGTCCGTCCCTGTAATATTATTTTCAGGGAATATAAATTCCGTTTTGATCTAGAAAACGCATTTTACATTGACGAAATTAATTTTGTAAGATCCTATGCAAATTTACATTTTAAATTATTTAACTTCATTTTTGCATACAAATAGGACGTTGTAATACTCATTTTATGTTAAATGCTATCCATTGCATTTCTCTTGCGCAGGCGTGGATTTTGAGAGCAAGACATTCTAGTTGTCGCCATTTTTTGGCAAAAGGAAGAAAGTGTGATGTTTCACTAGTTTGATACATATCTATTTAATGGCAAGTGATGGATTTAATAAAGTTACTTTTCAGAATAATGTTATGCACATTTATGCTACGTTAATTCGTTTAATAATTTTTGGAAGGCCCATCTTAGTTTAATTAGATTTTCGATCATTAATATCGAATGCAAGGTACGTAATATTTTTGGATTTAACTTTTTAGTAATTCCCGTTTTTTAGATACTTTTTTGAGGGAGGCGCTCATTGCTTCTTCAGATTATAGCCTTCGGCCTCTAAAGTTATTTACCTTTCCTATTTTTTTGCAAGGCGTTTATATGATTCCGTATCAGGAATTCCGCCACAACTTACTTTATTAATTCTCGATCGGCAAAGAACTACAGGCATCAGTAGCTGCCTGACAGACAGATAAGTGAAATTTTTTATTTGTGTCCCATTAAGCTTGGTTTACGCAGAATAGTTAAAGAAAGTTTAATTTTGCATATAACTGAGATCATTACAATAAAACTATATGGAGTGTTAATAAATTTAATAGAATTGGATTTACTTGTCCTTCGTTGGCCAAATTATAAATATTCATTCATAGCTGAGTATCATTTAATGAATTTTATAAGTAAGAAATACCAACACCCGCATGAGATTTATTTTATGATTGTGTAAAATGAACTAGATTAAATTTGTTGGTTTACAGAAATATTTTATTTTCATTTGGAGTAAATCACATGTGCGAATTTTACTATTTCAGGACCATCCCTGACCAGAAGTAGGACCTATATGTTCTAAGAATTAGTTTAGTTTGGGCTACTGATAGCAAAAGATTTTCTAATTCCTATGTCAATTAGGAACCTAAATAATTATTGGCATTGAAGAGAAAATTCTTAACAGGTACCCCAGAACATACTGCTAAATTGACTTAAGGTAATCTTACAACAATGCATTAGGAAATCCTTCCCCACCATCCCATATAGATCAGATTTACCGTTTTGGGATTTCCATCTAATTAAGTTGTTTAAAATAGCCCTTAGTGGCATCCAATTTCAAGACAATGATGTCTCCAAACATTTTATCTAAATTATTTTTAATACACCCTAGAGCTCCCAACAAGATGACTAAAGTGCATAGTATCATGAAGGGAATAAGTTGAAAATTAATCGCGTTTTTATTTTAAAAGTTTGTATTAGTGGAGAGTTATAACAGTAATATGAGTAAATTTTAAACTAGCATAGTAACACGAGCTTTAAAGGCGTGGAACATTTCGGAAAAGTGGTAGTAATGGGCTGTTAAAATCAAAAATAGAAATCTGTTAGAACGAAACTTGATGCCCAGTCGAATAAAATTTTCTAATATGTTTAATGAATTGCCTATTTAAATGAAATCTAATTTTTTTCATGTTATTTTAATGCTAAAATCAATGTTTATTTTTCATACTGTAATTGTTGCTATTTATTATTTATTTGTTACTAGCGAATACCATTATTTTATTTTATGTCCGAAAGTCGCAAGTTATTTTTAGTTGTTCTTAAGAATTGTTTGAAAATAAAATATATGTATCGGAAATATCCGAAACACTGTTCATCCTTTCGTGTTATAAAACATTGCTAATTATTTTAATAACGCATTGACCACAATTTATATATTTTAGATGTATTCACGTTGAGCGACTGTACGTTGCTTTATTTTTAGAAATGCTATAATTGATTTAGGAATTTATTAATTTTTATTGACTATACTGTATATTTATGTTTAATTTGCGCGAATTTGAAGTCTACCTTTGTATTGTACATTATGCCTTCATTAGACACCGAAGAACTCTCAAATATTTTAATTATATGCCTACCTTAATTATATGAACAAGGCGCATGTCTGCAAATCGCCTTAATCATTAAAAAAATGACATTTGAAAAATACAGCTTGACCTTGTAGACAGAAATTACTCCGACGACATATTCTATGGGGACTTCAATGTTCTGATTTGATAAAATTAATGTAATAAATTCATTAATAATTATTCATTAAAATTCCGGTGACTAGATTATAATTCTTGACAATTTTTATTATCAGACCTAGATAATATTACGTCGGAACTTCCTGAAGCGTTGAATCGAAGCCCTACTCGACCTGTGGACGAAGGCATAAATTGTTTAGATAGGAAGTTGAATTCAACATCAGTATTGAACGTCTCATGCAGTAATACAAATCACTTAAGATTCAATATTATAAAACTTAAATAAATTTACAATTACTTCATTTTTCTAAAAATTGTATACCTTAAATAGTATATAACGGTATTTTAAACCTAAACCAAACAATTCCTACGTAATAAAAAAAATAGCTTGGAAAATAATAACTTTAAGCAAGTGTGCGGGTTAGGTCAGCGAAACAAGCATAAAAATTTCAAAGTTAGTGAAATAAGCTAAAGTTCAGACGTGCCATGATGAATTCGTACCACTAAAGGAGTTATTTAAGAACCCTAAAAGTAAAAGGTTTCAAGGAGCCACTGTAAAATTAAATTACTCGTAAGCCCAAGGCATTGCTCGCAAATTACATAGCGTTAAAATAGCCGCAGGTAGATTTAATCGTCCCAAGCTGAACATGGATCAAGATCTGTTTGAAATGCAGATATCTGATTCGCCTAACAAATCTGGAAAGGGAAGTTGCAAAAAGTTAATAAAAATTCTCGAGAATGAAAACTTAACATCCTTTTCGTGAAGTGCTAGCATAATATATAGCGCTATCTCCAGCGGAACGGTCAACGTTACTTCGCAATTGAAATGAGACAGCTGAGTAGATTAAGTACTCGCCAAGAGTATCTAAAGTGAAGTCCGCTACAGCACCAAGTATTTAGGACAATTACTAAAGCTAACGCAATAAAATTTAGAAATCGTCCGAGGTGTAACGGGTTTTAAAATGCAAATTAACAACAGTTCGCAAACAGGGAATCAAGAGGATTACAGTTGAAACAGCCAAGCTATCTTCAGCTTTGAAACAGATATACCGCAAACTCTGCGTAAAGAGCATTCTCATGGCCTAGGATGAAGTAAATTCAAAATACTACAAACAACAAATTAGCAGTACATATATAATTGACGCTGAAATAATATAAACAAGTGTTCAAGAAAGTGAGATTTTATTAAAGCATATAAAATCAAAGTAGGAGAAAATTTAAAGATGCTAAACTTAGTTTATTTTAAAATTTAAAATTATTTTAGTACCCTAGATTATCTCAGTCACGGTCCAGTCATTGAACCTAGTTGGTTTACATTTATTTGACCGCATTCGAGGTAGTTTCAGAAAGACTTTGTATTTTACGTTATATTTGTGTTTATAAATTTGTAATTTACTAATTGATATTTTGTTTTTCAAAATATGTAATACCTAATTACTCTTATTTAGTTATTGGAATCGAACTTCCATATAATGGAGACCTACAAATAAATAAAAAAATTAATAACGAATTTATATTTAATTTTCGGATAAAAATAAGAAAACTACAAAATTATTTGTATGCAAAGAGGATATTTGCTCCCTAGGTTCATAACAAATGCTTTAAAATGTCGTTGGTTACCCAAAATTACAACCATTTCACATTTTAATTAAAGTAAATTAAGGGTAACCAATACTACCATTAATAGTTAGCACAATCGTCGCGTTTTATTAGTGCTGAATACGAAGCCTACTGCAACTAAAAGTAAACAAAGCATCATTCTGGCGTCCTTTTTGTCAAATTCTTAAAATCGATATAAACTTGTTCTATGAATACGAAATGCAGTTAAATGTTGCCGGTTTTACAACTGACTAAAATGTGGAGACCTTTATGCGAATTGAATAAAGGGTAATTGTAAATAAAGCCGTATTAATTATTTAGGGAGGCGTTGTTAAAATTTAAAGATTGAAAATTAGAAATGAGTAACTTATACAATTTATTAAAGCATACAGAATAGTTGTAAAATTATAAATACTTTACTAGAGTAAATGACTTTCTATATAAATTTAGGGACAAGTAAACAATAGAACAAAACTCATAAAATGATTATACGAAAATTTGACATCAAAAATTTTTCAAAGTAAAAATTTTCATTAAGGTAAAGATTTTCCTTAGTTTTAAATTAGCAGGACTTATTTATAATATAAAATTAATATTCCTTGGTTTCTATCATACGATATCATTAAGTAATTAATCTTCCCAGTTCCATCATTTTTTCGTGCTATAGTTCAATAGGTGCGTATATTTTGTTGAAACGTGCTCTCGAAAATTTTCGATATGACTTATCAGAGAGTCCATGCGGTCTTCACATTTTAACAATGATCCTGAAAACATGCATTTGAAAGTTTCAAAATATTTCGAAATCTTTGTTTCATTGATTTGTTTTTTATAAATTCTAATCTTAACGCTGAACTCATTTTGATATTTTTTAACTAAAGATAAATGAAATACTCAGGTACCTGTTCATGTTATTATAAAATTCTCGTCTCAATCTTCTTCTTATATCAATGTTATGGGCGATTTGGATTCGTTAAAGAGAATTATAAAGTTTTCAAGACATTATCACATGTATTACGTATGAGTAGACCAAAATCAAAATAACAACGCAGCTCTAAACCACGAAATAAAAAGATAAAAGTGCCGGTAGCTGTAATCTCAGGCGAGAGGGGTTAGTTGAAATTAATTATTCACTTACAGTGTTGTATTGATCCCCCAAAATCAAAATCTACTCGTTCCGAAACTAAGACAACACACATTGATAACTTAATCACCTTAAAGGCGCCACGACGTTTGCAAATGTTTAGTGTAGAACAGTCTTTTCGGTTAATTAGAAACAATTTAACTGAACCATTTTAAAGAATCTTAATAAATTTAGTAAATCAGTTTCTCTATTATAGACCTTCAACGAGGAAAAGGTATATTCTTAAGTAAAACGTCTACCTATCTGTGTTAGTTTGTAATTGAATACAAAAAAATCTGGCTGATCGTAAGACATCACAAATGTTACTACTAAAAATTAATGCTGGTACTTTATCCACTAGGTTTATTCGATCAACATAAGGGATCAACATCAGTTAACAATTGATAAAGTGTTGCAGTTAATTTATCGGATTATCCTAAATACTTTAATTATTGGTATTCTAAACCTTCTAAAATTAATTTTGGTATACATTGAATTCTATAGTTTTATAATTTTGCTAATAACAAAAACTGGATTCAGTTAATCAAAAATGGCGTTTGAAGACAATTTTAGCAGATAGTTTTGATAAATATAATAGATAACAAGACTTACAAAATAATTGAACTTGTAAGTCGACTAATTAAAGTAAAGTTCTAATATTAATTTAAAATGATTAAATTTATTTTAACACTTCGCAAAAATTCACATCGGATCAGTGATTGGCATTTCCTTCATTGCCTTTATTGAAAGTGTACATTACACAAAATGATTACGAAACTGTCGTGATGCGCATTTAAAAAGCTTTAAAATGATTATTAGACCAGGGAAATTAGACCAAAAAAAGGCTGTGGTTGGAAATCATTAGAGGAAAGCTAGATATTATTTTAAATGCTTTGTTTTACTACTAAACTAAATAATTTTAGTTTTCTCCAATTGTCACGTTTTCTCTAGATCTTGATTAATCGTCAGATCGGTATTCATATTTTCTGTATCAAAATATATCGATATACAGACGCTTATTATTGCACATGATCGGCAAAACATGATTGAATTACTAAATTTAATTAATGAAATTTAAATTATAAATTATTACTTATATTAAAATGTATAACCCACAAAAGAATCCCTTAAAACAATTTTAATTAAATATTTTAGCATAAATAAAGAATTCAATCTAAAATAGACCATTACAACATATGATTGGAAAGCTGAGTTCATTGTGCTTTCAGCACAGGTAAACAAATATAAATAAATACAAAAACTGAACAGGTATGGCAATCTAGTGGTGAAGGTTCAATTGAACCTAAGCAGAAAGTAGAAATCTAATGAAATGTAAATTATTTAGGTTAAATTCATATAGCCATCTATTGGGCAATAACGTAAATAAGTCGTCAGAGTAGTTTGAATATATAGAAAACTTAATTCTTAGAAATTATGGTTTATCAACAAATTTTGATAACCAATGGACTGTAAAAACCAGCAACAAACATAATATAATCAGAGTCTTCCCAGATCTCTGACCTGAACCCTATCCTGCCAATTAAATACCCCATTAAATTATTTCATCGTCATAGGTATTCATGAACGTAATAATCCAGGACTCTTCCGCTTTATTACGG